>VZTD01005123.1:580881-728776 GCA_013397725.1 Rhagologus leucostigma | reverse complement strand
CGGGCGGGCCGGCGTACCCGCAGCAGCAGCCGGAGCCGGCGGTGGGGAGCCCCGAGGAGCTGCCGGGTCTGCGATCGGCGGCGCCGGGCGATGCTGCCGCCGGGGCCGGGGAGCTGCCGCGGGTGCCGATGGACGCGATAGCGGCGCAGCTGCTGCGGGACCAGTTCCTGCTGACGGCGCTGGAGCTGCACACGGAGTTGCTGGAGAGCGGCCGAGAGCTGCCCCGGCTCCGCGATTTCTTCTCCAACCCGGGCAACTTTGAGCGGCAGAGCGGCACGCCGCCCGCCGGCGGGGCCCTGGGCAGCCTGGGCGGCAGCAGCGGGCTCGGGGGAGCCGGCGGCAGGGAGCCCGGGGCCGGGCAGCTCAGTAAGTGACCCTGGCTCGGGCCGAGGGGGGCTCCGGGAGACGGGGGTAGCCGGCGGTGGGAGCGCAGGGCTGGACGGGGATGGCTCTCGGTGTCGCTGGGCCGCCAGGAAAGGCGTTTGACATCGCTCCTTGTTCCAGTCATTCCTTGCTCTCTCTCTCTAGTCAGCGTGGGACTGGGGGAGGCTGTAGGAGCGGCGCAACCGGGGGCTGAGGAGGTGGGCTGCCAGAACCCGTGTTACCCTGGTCCCACAGGCGTAGTTTGATCGCGCTTCCGTATCCCTGTGAACGTCACGGGTGTTTGCCAACTGTGGAAGAAATGTGAGGAATGGTAATTTCAGCCTTGATTTTCAGCAGTGTCTTTAGTGCTCATTGCCAAGAGATAAGTCATACGGTGCTAGGAGAAAGAGTGGGGTGTCAAGCCGTGAGTGCTACGTTTAAAGTCTAAAAACTGTCAGAAATGGGGTATAAGGAACCAGGGTGTAATTTCTGCTGGTGCATCTAAAGATAGGTCTGAGTTTCACAGGTCTTGCACAACTAATACAATGCTTCCTATAATTAATGCTGCCATGTTTACCAAATGTCTGTAATCTTTGGCTAGCCCTGTTGGGATTTGAAGATGTGAAAGAGTAAATATACTGAGTTGTTGTAACTTCAGGGAGCGAAAGGAGTGCAGATATTGGGAGAGTTGTTATATAGCTGGCCTTAAAAGCTTTTGAGTTTTAAAAGTTTAGAAAAAAATCGCTTGTGTGTCTTGGTAGTGTTGCTGTCAAGAAACGTAGGGCTCTACAAAGGAGGTAGCCTGTGGAAGTGGCTTTGGGAGACAGAAGCTGCCCAGCCATCTGACTTTTGAGGACTTAATGAACTCGTGAGAAGGTATTGAAATGAAAGGAGTTGTGGGTAACAGACAGGAGAAAGACTTAATTATGTGTTTACCAGGATACCTAAAGGCATTTTGTAAATAGCCCTGTATTTTCGTTTATTTTAAGAGTTTCTGATGTTGCAAAGACACAAAGTTACACTTAAAATTTGGAAATAACTAATAGCATCCGGATGGCTGGGATAATAGAGGTATCTAAACTTCAACTTGTTAGTGCATTTCAAGATTTTTTTAAAAATGTGTGGCTTTTTTTTTAAATTCCTGCTGTGTTGTTTATGATCTGCTTGTCTTGTTTATGAATAATTAGAATTTCATACTTCTCTTTGTCCAACTGAGAGCTTCAGTGTGGTCTTCTTCATGATATGGTTAATGAATGTTGGAAAAACTTGTGCTTCAGGGCTTTGAACTGATATAAATTTCTGTTTCATCCCCAAGCCGCTTCCTTGGAGATTCCAGTCAATTAATCTGATTGATTAAATATTCTCTTTTCTTTGTTACCGTAATATGTTGTTTCCAGTTATTGATACTGAGCATACTCCAGAATTAGAAAAACAGCAGCCTGTGTAGCTGTGCTGTTATGCACGCAAAAAAACTACCTCTTGCAGTCTTATACCAATGTACAATTACGTGAGAACATTTTAATTATTATTTTGCTGACCTGCTAATTGATAAATGCTTGTGGGATGTCCCTATTAAAAAAAGGAGGGAGGAGGCCGTAGCAGTGGCGAGAGAGAGAGAAGGGGGGGACTAACACTTAGTTTGGACAAGTTTAATAATACTGAAGTGCTTAAATTAAATATTATGCTAGACCTTATGCGAAAGGTGCGCCTTGAAATCTGATATCTGCAATAGGTTAGAGAGTGCATTTCAAAGGATTTTTTTATCTCAACAGTGATTCCAAAGGCACTTCACATTAAGTGACATTGAAAGGTGACAGATGCAGAACAAATGAAAAAATATTTTTATATGGCTCAAGTAGCTTTTTTAGCTTAGACTAAAATCAGACTTTCTTGGAGTCTGGAGTCTAGCATTGGGCTAGGAATTGTGACAGTGCTGTTCAGACTGATTCTGATTTGAACAAGAGCTGATAGTCTCATGCCTCTGTAGTTATGTCATTTTCCAACTACTAGAAAGTAGATTGCAGAAGACTCTGATGGGCTGAAAATCACGGGTTTTGGAAGAGTTCCCTCGCTTTTTTCTTAAGCATCTGGTATTACTTGATTTAGGTAGGTGACTGAGCTACAGCTCAGATCCAAGAATAAGGCTGAACAGTTTCCTAAGTTAGTTAAAATGTCCAGTTTTGTTGAGAGACCCAGCCTGTTGTACCTGCCTTTGTGGATCTTCGTAGGGAGACTTGCAGAGAATGTATGAGAGAGTTGTGCACGTACCTTCTCTTGCTTTAACATGCCCAAAGGTATTTGAGAATAAACTACTAGTTTTCTTAATAGAAACTATTGATGTAGAAAGTAGTGCAGGTTGGCATGATTGCCAGTTCAAGGTCATGTGAATTTTATGCTTCAGTGAAAAAAAATCATCACATCATTAAAAAAATTATTTCTATTGATTTCTAAAGTCAGAAGTTCTTCTTAGTGCTAGCTTTGTACCTGCTCCTCCCATCCCCCAACTTAGATGAATTTCTCTGGCTTTTTTCTGAGATTTTTCATAATTTGAGTGGATGCAGAAAAAGTATGACTGGCAATTCTTACTGAATGTGAAGTATGTTTGGAATGCTGCCTGAGGATTTCCACTGAGCAATAGAAGGCTTTCATACTTTGCGTGCTGTACAGAATGGGAGAATTTCAGTGCAAGTGTTCATTGCCTAAAAGGACTCTGAGAAGTGCCAGTCTAAACTCTGAGTGCATGCTGGAATTTACTTTGGTGTGCTTTTTTTTTCTTCTTCTCTTCATCTTCAAAGACTGTTACAAAAAGATTTTACTGAAGTGTCATTGGATTTGAACAACCAGCATCATGTGGTCAGCGAGTGACTTAGAAGCTGTTTTGTCTTTGAACCATGCTTCAGAGCACTTGGTTGCAACAGCAAATGACAGTCAGATGACTGGGATTTCTTACTTCTTTGCAAAACACCCCTCTTTTTTCCAGCAGCAGCAGCAACATCACATCTACAAACTGAGATTAAGATATATTGTAATGAAAAATGTGGAAACGTGTCTAGCAATTTTGCTTTTCTAGTTTGAAGCAAATTCAAGCTGTGAAGGAGGTAGCACTATTCCTTTAGATGCACAGCACCTGTGTACAGTCATCCTTCATGTCCGGTATCTCAGCTAGATGTTCCCAAACTTCTGAGATCGTCTTCCATTGGTTACAATAGCAGTGGCTCCATGTCTGCTACATCATTTCTAATGCTACTCATGTGAGCAGTATGGTTTGGCAGTCCCTCCTTCTTACTGTATTCCAGATCTTTTACAAGGCTTTAGTTAGCACCTACACATTAAATATAAATTTTTGTCCCTATCATTTTTGCATAAGAAGGTACAGTACAAATTGAGACACTCAAAATTTAGAAATAAAACTGTGGTGCAAAATGTCTCACCCGTGTTCCTGGACAACAAATGTTTTTGTTGTATGCATGACCATAATTCAAGCTTGTGCATAGTGGGTGAAGAAAACCTTTTTTAAAATGTCATTGATATGATGCCCTCTGGTTGCCGTGTTTGATGAATGCCCTTTCCTGAAGGAACGCAGCTTATACTGGTAGCACGTGTTAGTCTTAAAATTTGCCTTTTTTTTTCTTTATGTCTACAAAAGCTCAACATTCCCAAAATTTGAAATAACTTTAATGAAAATCATAAAGAAGGGGTTTGAGCACTTATGTTACATTTGTGCTTTTCAGGAGATGATTTTTTCTAGTTATTGCCATAATAAAATTGTTTATAACTTTCTGGGGATTTGATTCCAGTTATATTAAACTAATCCATGAGCACGAAGATGTATTGCTGCTTCTTCATAGTAAGGTCCTGGCTTTCTTTATGANTTGGGGGAGGGGTGCTGGAATATTGTGAAGCATTGCTCTTTTTGCTTGTAGCCTTTGAAATTCAGGTGGATCCTACTGGAAAAAGCCAAGTGGGAAGAGTGTACAGATTCTGCTTTTGTGGGAGGGGGATGTCTTGGTAGCAGCTCTTCTCAGTTCCGAGTCACAAACATTGTAATTTTGTGTGGGGCTTTTCCATGATCAGTGTTTTACCAGATTTTTATTCGGAGTGAAAATACAACAGAACAGGGCTACCTCAAAACAGTTCATTATGCCTCAGCTTAAATAGCAGTCTAAATAAGACAGGAAATTGGGAAGATGGCAAACAATTTTTATTCTAATGACTACCTGTTAGGTGATTTGGTGTTGTCAGCTCAAGTCTTTGGCTTGTTACTTTATGAAAGCGAGCAAAAATACCTAGTCCTGTTGGCTGTATCTGCAGATACTGGGAGGTAGAATGGCAACTTGTGGGTAAGAGTGGTTTTACTACCTGATTTGGAAAAGGTGCTCCCCTGAGAAAGGACAGGATGGAAAGGTGGGGATAAATAGGTAATCGAAGCTGCTGGTGTCAACAGATGGGAAAGGCTGATTGTTACTTTTAATGAAGTACAGAAAACACTGGAAAGAGTAGAGGTTTGTATGTAATCCTGAAGGAAAGGGAAGCAGAGTTCGCTTCAAACATGCCAGAAAACAGTGAAGCACGAATGAAACCTGAGAGGCTTCATAGTGCTCTGATGTTGGCTTTACTGATACAGAAGCCAGGTGAACTTTTCCTGTTGTGACTGCTTTAAACCCACTCCATTTGACTGACACTGGTGTTTCTGACAAGTTTTCGGTGACATGCACTTCATAGCTTACAAGCTTCTTAGGTTAAGCCTTTTGCAACTGTTGGACTTGTCGAATGACTAAAACTGGGTCTGCTGGAAGCTGTCCCTGATGGATGAGCCTAAGCTTTGGTTGATGTCTGTGTTGGGCTGATTCAGGATGTAATGGTAGATTGTTCAGGAGACAGGTTAGTCCCCAGTATGTAACTACACAAAGAAGTGACAAGATAAGGTAGCATGATAATCATGACATTTATGGACAAAGGAGGACAGAGTAGAAGCCACTACTATTAGGCAGATAAATATCAAGTTATCCACTGAGTTATGAGTGACTATGATGACTACGTTGTATTTTCCCCTGTAGTAACTTGGTGCATGTTCTGGTTCTTTTAGGATCCTCACAGCTATGATATTGGGAATTTAATTGCTTTTGTTCTGACTTCTGTTCTGTTCCTGTGCCAGAGTTCCTATTACTTTTTGATGTTGGGGAAAGCAGAAGTGAACCTCTCTGTACAGGCACTGTAGCTGGTTCAGTTATGTGTGAGTTTAACCATCCTGTGACTGAAAGCTTCAGCAAAACAAGCAGCACACCATCCTTCTGACGGTCTTGCTGTTAGGGAAAGAAAAGATTGGGTTTTGGGTAGGTGGAAAGCAGGGAATTAGAATGATGAGCTAGAGCTTTGCATTTCAGAACCAACCACTAGGAACTTAGAAAAGTTCTCCCATATGTAATTTCAATTCCATGTAAGTTATATCAAATTTCCTGTAGCTTTTTTTCCCTCTGAGAACTACCTTTTTCGTGACTGAGGACATGACTCATAAACTCTGTCCAGCTTAGAGAATGCTTGCTGAAAATTTTACATGAGCTTCATTACCTGATAAAAAAAGTTTGTCTAGTATTTGCAAGCAAGTTAGTATCAAGTAGATATTGGTATCAGCTACGTTGGAAGCCTATCTGTGTGCAGTTCATCTCTGCTAATTGAAAACTTGTAAATACTGGACTTCTGTATTCTATAAACACAGAATTAATGAAAATATTGGAAAAAGTCTTTTTCAGGATGTTCTTACACTTCCCAACTAAATTAAGATTTTTTGCAAAATCTGAGCTGGGTAATTTATATCTATGGAGCTCTTTAAAATACAGCATGAGAAGTTTTTTTTTTATGAAACAGTTAGTCCTGAAACCTTATACTGTTGGGTTCAAATTGACAACTCCTTGTCTTCAGTGTGTTACTTGTATTTGGTTTTCTAGTGTATTGTGAAATTGCAGATTTGAGCAACTGAATTGAAATCTCCTCTAGCACAGGCTAAAACATTGAGTAATTCAGTAATGGTTGTAGGCCTTATATATTTATTTATGATGTGAATGCCTGAGATGTGGCGCTAAGTATATTGAGTGTGTTGGACAAATAGTTTAAAAAACTGTAATTTTTTTTTTTAAGACAGACCAAGTTGAAAAAGCTTTTGAGAAATAGTGAACTCTTTCTTCCAGTGCACTGTAGGGTAGAGGCAATTTTCTTCCTCCCTTCCTGCAGTATATCTCTGCATGATGGTGATGCAGCTGATTACTTTGTTGTTGAATTGAAGGAAATACCGTTACGTGAAAAGTCACAGAATAAGAATTGTGTATTTATATAACAAGTACTTTTTCATCTTGTTTGATGTTAAAGGAGAGAGAAAGCCACGAGCTGTTTTGTCGTTTGAAAAAAAACTTCTAGAGTAAGAGAAATCATGGCAAAAATAATCTCGGAATCACAGCATGGCTGAGGTAGGAAGGGACTTTTGGTGATCATCTGGTCCAACCTCCTGACCAAGCAGAACCCCTGTGACCAACAGCTGGTTTCCCAGGATCATGTCCAGCTGGCCTTTTAAGTACCTCCAGGGATGGAGACTCCATCACCCCTCTGGGTAATATGTGCCAGTGCTCAGTCTCCTCACAGTAGAAGTGTTTCCTGATGTTCCAGGGGAACCTCCTGAGTTTCGTTTTGTGCCCACTGTCTGTGGTCGGTCACAGGTCACCACTGAGAAGAGCCTGGCTCTATCATCTTTGTGCCCCCCCTTCAATTATTTGTGCTCATCACGAGACTCCCCCTGAACCTCCTCCAGGTTGAACAGCCCCATCTCTCTCAGCCTTTTCTCATAGGAAAGATGCTTTGGTCTCCAGTTGCTAGTTTCCATTATTTTTTTAATTCTCTAGAAACTACATGGACACAAGTTAAAACTTAACTGGAAAATTTACTACTGTCGTAAGACAAATGTAGAAAGTGGGCAAATGAGAACTTACTGAATTTTAAATATGGAAAAAAACTGAGGGAATACAGTGGTTGAGAATGAAGATAGATACTACCTATCCACTTTAAGTAGTCCTTCAGCAAGGGCAACCATTTAAGGACTAAATTGATACAATTTTGCTTGATGTTAGCATATGACAGAAAGCTGGGTTGCTGCGACAAACGGAAAAATCCTTGTGGTGCAAGTTAATGGGTACATTTTGGACAATGCAGTGCTGCGGCATCAAGCATGTGGAGTTAATTTGATGCTGTTGATGCTTTCTGATTTCTGCTAAAGCCAGCTGGGCTCATGAGCTGGAAGAAGTACCTCCATGCCGTGCTTCTCCCTTAGCTGGTCTGCTTGCTCAAGCACACTGCAGCTTGAGCTACTCCCTGCACGTGTGTAGGGAGTCAGGCTGGTTTTGATGCTTTCCCCAAGGTCACACCCCTCTGGACCTCAGTGTTCACTGCAGCAACATTCAAATGGCTTTGTGCAGGGCTGGCTTAATTCTTTCAGACTCAACTAATTTGAATGCTACTTGAGAGTGTCTATGCAGTAAGCCTCCCTCCAAAAGCAGCCTGGTCTTGCTCTCCAGGAGATCAGCCCAGGTGCATCTGTATTGTAACCCAGTTCTGTGAGTGTGTTATTTCTGTGCTAGGGTGCACAATCTTACCTATTTTCTACTTGTAATTTCTTCTTTCTGATGAGCTTCTGCAGTGTGCCTGTCATGGGAGTGCGAGTAATACCTTTTTATTGCAATGTATCTGCAAAATATTTGTTTTACATATCTGGTGGTTGATTTTTTTGTTGTTGATGGTTGGTTGGTGGGATTTTATTGGTTTGTTTGGGGTTTTTTCTGTTCTTGGCCAGCAAGCACAGGTTAGTTTCCTCTAACCAGCTTTAGGGGTTTACCCTCATATGCTTCCTATAAATTTTTATAACTTGCTATTAATATGAAGTAGGTAAGTGTATTGATCATCTATTTTCAATCTGGTTTGGATTGCCCATCATGGACCAGTATTGAATGTCTCTTCTAGGTAATTGGTAAGTAGATTTCTCTGACAGCTTGGAAGTTAATTTTATTCTAGTAGCTTTACTTTAAGTGTTTACTTTAAGTTTTCTTTTCATTTGATGAGGGTCTGAAGTCTTCATTTCAGAGCATACCAACTTGGAAAATTTTGCAGGTCTCATGGAATAAGAACATCTGGGAAAGAGCAAAAGAGGTACTTGAGTTGCAAAGCAAGGTTTGTAGGTCGGGTGCTTACAGTTTAGTGCCTGATGCAGTTAATTAATTTAAGACTTTTTGTTCCATCCCAGAGTTACCATAGCGATGTGGAATGTGTTGATCTGGTAAAATTTACTCTACAAGTTCAAGTTGGTTTAAAAAATAGTTACATAAGTCTGTTTCTACTGTAAAGGTTGCATGCTAGATCAAATGTCTGCTGCGATGGATCAAGTTTGCTTTGTTGAAAGATCCAGCATCGGTAAGCTTGGAACAAGTTGAAGCATTGCAGAAATTTTAAATGCAGCAGACATTTGAAACTTTTCGAAGTAATATTGCTCCAGAGATGTCTTGTGAAATGTGGTACGGTTTAAATAAATTTGCAGTATCATTTATGGGAAATTAAATGGTTTAATTCATTTATTCGTATGTATTACACAACAGATCTATTTCAGTTTCTATATAACATAGTCACAAATACAAACTGTGAATTGGTGATCACTTATTAAAGGGTTAATGATGCCTGATTGTTTGATTTAATGCAGAAAGGACTTCATTAAAACTCTTTGGGTTTTCACATTATCCCACATCTTCTATTACACGTGCTCTCTCTCTCACAACTGGGTTTATTCACGTATGCACATGTGTGGTTCTGTACTAATATGGGGCTTAAACATGTACAAATAAATACAAGAAGAAATGTATGCTTTTTCCCGATTAGCCTCTGTCCCTTCTTTCCTTGGCTTCTGCTGTTTTGTGCCTGTGATATTGTGCAGGATAGCTGAAAATACAAGTTATTCAAGGACATGCTTTTTCAGACCAGTATGTCTAGAACAGAGCAGGCCATCTGCTGCATGACCCCACTGGCTAGTTTACTCTAGCTCTGGAATGTTTAAAGTAGGTAAAATACCTCATTTGCAAACTTTTTTATTGCCAACAGAAACAGACCTAAAATGTGTATTTATACATCTGCATTTCTTTAGGTCTGAATTTCAATAGTTCTTTTATTGTATCTGTAGCACAGAGAAGAAAGGAAAAAAGTGTCAGACCTGAGTAATTTTCATAGGAACTTCTCAGTTGGGATCTGTTATCAGAGTACTTGCTAGTTGGCCTGTATCTTTGCATTTAAAAATTAAGTTGGGTGTCCTAAAAGTAAAGATAAGCTATACCCCATAAAATGTGAATACTGTTGTCCTTTGCAGATGTCTGTGAAATTTTTTTCTGGCCTTTGGTTTGCAGACACCTTAAAGTCTCTGCTTTGATCTCTTCATGACATAGTTTTCTTTTAGATGGAGGATTTTCCATCAGAGGTTCCTCCATGCAAGAAGGGGTTTACGTGTATATTGGGAGGAGGGACAGCTTAACTCATAGGAATAGTACAGCTCATCAGGAAAAACTTGTGTGTGTTTTCTAAAGTTACATGGAACTATATGATTATTTTACAGCTTGTCTTAGTAATAATCCATGGCTTGTTGGTCAAAACAGTGCAGTAGGGAGCTTTTATAGCTTCTCACTTTTCATAGATCTGAAAGAGTATCTCAGAGTAAGTTGGGGTTTTTTTACTTTAATTCTTCCACATACAGCTATAATCGTGTGCTTTTCTGACATTTATAATCCCCAACAACTTTCTTTGTATGATAGTTCACAATTTTTGGAGTCTAGTTTACTACTGTGTGTTAAAGTATAGCGTATTTGTTGGTTGAATTATCGTGTTTTGTTTTGGTTTTAAATTCATAATAAAATCATAATAAAATCAATCACTAGCAATTCCCTATTTTAATAGTTTTTCTACAAAGCAAATTTTCAGTGCCCAGTTCAAGAATGAAGTGCAACTTATTTCTGTTGCTGCAGAGAATTGTATCTGGAGTCGTATTGGATTTTTTCTTAATTAGAAGTAGCCATCAAGATGATGATGCTAAGCAATAACTTTTGATAGCCTCAGCCATTCACTTACGTAACTTTCAATGTCTGGTTTTATTCAGGATAAGATAGAAGGCATTAACCTGAGATGGCTTCTAAGTAGGGTTGTACCTGACACTGAACTGGGATGCCTTGTTTAATGTTTGTCCCTAGTGAAATCCTATGTAGTGAAAATTTAATTTAGTGAAGAGAGTGTATTATTATCAAATAAAATTACTAATGGTGGATTAAGTTGCTTGTAGGATAATTCTAACACTAATGTTAAAACATTTTAACTTTCTCTAAGGTTAAAAAAAATAAGGAAAAGACTAAATGAAATAAAAATTCCATGCTTCTGGAAGCAGAGCTCTGCTTGGATGGATATTCAGAGTTCTTGATATAAATCTTTGTAGTGTCCAGTAGCATGAATGTTCTTAACAGTTTTTTCCTGGCCTGTGGTATGTTGTGTGTTCCTGTTTGATAATGCTACAGTAAATGACAAATAGAATTGTAAGCAATTCTAAGGTCAAATGTCTTCAAAGAGTAGTTTTTTGCTTGGTTTTGGTTTTTGGTTGGTTTTTTTTTTCAATGCAGAGTCATGTTTGTTTTTTCTTCTCCAAATAGTGATGTGTGAGGGTGGATGTTGGAGTCCAGCTGATGGCCCTGAAATAGCATGATAGGTATAAGTTATTATCCAGACCTTTACTATCTCAACAAAACCCAAAAAGGTTGTATATCCCTATGATATGTGTGAGCTATCTGCCTACAGCTGTTTCATCCTCTGTATAACCATATAATTCATGTAAAGCCTGGCTTAAACTGGGAAATACATTGTCCTAGTATGTGCAATATCCAGTGGAAAGCTGCTCTGATCCTGACTGAGAAGGATTCACTTTTAGTCCCATATGTATGCTAATCAAAACCCAACTTCCAGTATCCGGTTATTTCTCCAATCAGTTTAAAATGTGGTTAACCAGCTGTTTCACTCAGCAGTTTAAAATACAGCAATGATCTGGTTTCAGGGTTACAGATATTTTTCAGTACAAGTGAACATTTAGTTAGCATTGCAAAGTGAATCTGTCTTGTACAAGCATAGTATCATTTATTTTCTTTGAATTTCAAGGGACAAATGTTGAGTTTTTGGTCTTAATGTGCTCCATTTGATTAATTGTTAGTACATGATAATACTATTTTTCCAGTGATCTTGGAGGAAATATGACAACTAGGCTGTTTTATCAACTAGTAATTTTTAAAATCAATTGGATGTTTGCAAAGTAAATTCAAATAGCTTCTAAAACATTAATTTTAAAAATATTTTTTCTTGAGCCTTCCTGTCAATAAGTAATGCCACTTAATTTGTCTACGTTTTTAGCTGATTTACAGTGTCATGTGCATGTAAAGATAATTTAATGTGATTTTATAGAAGACTGCAGCTTATTTCTGCTTAATGCACGTACTGTGACAGTATGGTTAATATGATGCTTCTTGTGTCCTTTAGGTAAGCTGGTAAAAATAATCTATTTTTATCATCAGAGTGAATGAAATGTAACCTTTTTCGTATTATGTATGTCACTGGAAGGGGACGTGTCACTTTGAGGTTTCCTTACATTTTCCTGCTTTGGTAGTTATGCTCAACTTTTAGGGAGAGCTGAATATATGCTTAGGGAACAGAAGCTGTCAGCAGAAATCTGCTTGTCATCTGGTGACAGTTCTGGGAATAAGAAAAGAATTAAAATTCCTTTCCTCTGGAATGAAGCAGTATTTTAAAAGATTGTGTAAGTTAATAATCAAAATGTGGTGTTCAACCTGATTTTTAACTTCACAAATGAAATAAACACGTATTTTTTAACTAATGGATTAAAAAACTTCTTAGCCTTCAGTATCTTTGAGTATATCAATCTTGGCATTCCGATTTTGCTCATCCTTTTCCAGTGGTAAAGGTAAGAGACGAGAACTGTGCACAGGCTCTCCTATTATCCCGATATGTCTCCTGGCATTTCACTAGTATGAATTATGAAAACCCTAAGCCTGTTTCAGTGCTCCTCTATGCACATGTGGCACTTTCTTGTTCCATATTGAGGTGATCCATGTTCTGCAGTTGTTTATATGTGCTTGTCAAAATTGTTTTTGTTACTTTGCTTTTACCGTTTCTGAAACATGAAGCTGACAGCAATTGTTTTGCCACTGTTCACTAGGAAAGCTTTTAGCAGAAAGGAATTGCTGATTATAAAGTATTTTAATTCAGAGAAAGGAGTCTAAAATCCATGCACAGGAGACTGTTGGTAAGAATGCGCATACCGAGACAACAAAATGGGTTCCCGCTGCTGTGTCACATTGGGTTTCTTTCTGGGAAAGAAGCAGATTTCAGCCAAAGTGTACTTCTCCTTTTTCAGTGGTTTCTCCACAAGAAGTTGCTTTGATATTCTTTGCCAGATAACTTAAGGCTAAGTTTTTTATTTTTATTTAAAAAATTAACTAAGTACATGTTTTCTTCTAAAAAAATTTTTTTTTTTCTTTTCCCCTTTCAGTTCAGAAAATAGTTCTCTTTTCTGAATGCTATAGTTGAAATGCTTCCGCTCAGTGTCCTGGAGTACAACTATTTGTACTTCAGACAAATGATGATATTTCACAATCCTCAGGTGAGCTGTGTGACTGAGCACAGCCCTTCCTTTTGATTCCTTTCCTTCCAACAGCCCTGCCCATTTTCCTAACAAATGAGGCTGTTGTGCTGCCAGCAGGGAGGTACCTTTTACACCCTCTGATCCTTTGTGGAGCAGGTACATCCTTTATGGAAGTGTGAACTATGAGGTTATAAGGTGTTATTCCATGATTTTCTGGACAATGGCATTAGTTTTAGGAGTTCAACCTCTGCCTCCAAAGACAGTAAGTAGCGAGGCCACAGACACAGTTTGGTGACGTTTTTAGGTAGGTGAGGAGATGGTGCAGGCCTGCTGCTCTTGGCTATGGGCACTCTTCAGCACCGCCCTGCCCGGCAGTGCCTGTGTGCCGTGACTGTACCGATAATGATACATCTTGGGTTAGGGGGTGTGGTAATGGGCGTGTACTTTTGTATGGGAAGGAGGATCAGCATTACTGGCAGACTGAAATGATGGTAGCAGGAAACAGGCCATGGGACTGGTGTTCCTTAGCAGATCTTCATTGGTGTCATCAATCTGAATCTAGCTGCTTGTGTATCTTCACAATGTTGGCCTGTATGAAAAGGAACAGAGATGCTTGCTTTTATCATGAACACTGTAATGATAAAGTGAAGTCTAAATGGTGAATGTACAAGTTTCAACCCTGCAAATTGCTGCTGTGCATGCAGGGGTGGTGCTTAAGGAAGTTTCTGGGTGTTGAAATCGTAAACCCCCTTGGTGTTGCTGAGTTCCTGTAGGACCGTTAAGGTTGTAGAACTGATTGATATTGTGAGTTCTTGGATTCACAGCTGCTAGTACGATCTTAAACAGTTTCTGTTGTGTACATCCTGACAAAGATTGTGATTACCCCCTGCTTTTTTCTAGGCAACTGGGTTTTTATGGTTTGGGGTTTTTTCAATAAGTTTGGCTTTAGCAAATAAGTTTCTGGTTTATGCCTGGATTTGTTTTATCAGTTTTCACGGGAGAGCCTTGGCCTCTAAAGTGCACCACTAGTCATGTAAAGAAATATTGTGTTGCTTATGGCTTTGGATGCTTCAGTAATTGTGACATGGTTGACTTAAGTTGAAAATTTAGGCATTGTTTCTCTGATGTTACTTTGCTTCTGTTTGAAGATCAATTAGAAAATTGATCCGTGAACGTGGCAAGACTGCAGGAGGGAACTGTTTTATTTCTGCATTTGCCATAGCGATGCTGTATGTGAGACTGGGTTACTTCTCTTCAACATCAGCTTTTCATTGAGATCTCCATTTGAATGTTGTCTTGAATTTGATTTCAAAAAATGATCTTGTAGCTCCCAGTGAAATAAATTGGAGCAATATCTACTCATCAAGATGTTGGGTGTTTTGAAAAGTCAGTTCTAAAGACTTTCATACTGTGCATGCAAAATTTGTGTTTACGTTTGAACTTAATCTCTTTAAATGCGATTCCCCACTGGTTTATTTTCACAACAGTTCATTTTCCAAAGATGCTGTAGAAAGAAGAGTTTGTACTGTGTGTTGCTAAGCTATATAGAACAGCCTACAGGGAATTATTAGATCAGATTAATGTCTGAAAAAATTGCAGAGGATAAGACCGGAACCTGCGTGTGAACAATGAGGTTTAAAACCAATGACTGAATAGAGCCTCACTGAGGAGCAACAGCCTGTTTCATTGCTTGGATAAGAAAGCATTGTAACAGGAAAAAACCCTGTGGTTAGATATAAACTGTATACTGTCATATACTTTATGTCCATGGAACAGACAAGTTAGGGTTTTCAGGCAAGTTTTGATATTGTGGAACTCAGCTAGAGTTGGTAAGTTTAGTATTCTCTTTATCTTTTCAGTGTAAATGCTTTCATCAGTCTTAATTCAGGTGTTCTTATTTGAGTGCAGTGCTGGTCTATATGTAGAGAGGATGTCACAAGACCTTACAGTACAACTTAGGCACAAATATACAAAGAAACTCATTAATAGAATTTTTTTTCTTTTGTTTTTCTTTTTTTACATAATGCGGAATGGGAGGAGAGGTTAAATACTTAATGATGTTAGTCATGACAGAGTTTGACTGACAAGTGGTTAAATTGCTTCTATTTCCACTGACAGTTAAGAGTTTTTTTGACAGCTCTGTGGAGTTTGTTCTTTGTTCATGTGACAACAGTTCTAATGTAATTAAAATTATTTCTGAAGTGCTACATAGAAATTAATTTCAAAAGGAGAGGAAAGATACCAAGGTACTTAATATAATTTCTGCATGTTCAGTTGTGCTAGGAACATGGTCAATTTATTTTGAGTTCCGTTACCAAGTAATTTGTGCATTTTTATAATAAAAAGGTGAATGTATGCTTCAAGAGACTTGTCAAAATTGCATTTTGGTTGATGGTTTTTTCTTTGCCATTCCCCTGAAATGAAAAACGTCAAGATCGGATCCAAACCTTATGCTGGTTACGGAATTTCTTGGTTTTTTTCTTTTTTAAATTAAGAATTAAATTGTAGAGTGTGAATATTATACCTGCAGTAGTGTGAACTGTGCTTCCTTTGCTTTTGTTAGATACTGCATTCCTTAGTAAACGTTGGTTAAGTGGGTATGTACTGAAGTTAGAGGCTAGATCAGGAGGTATGTAAGAAAGTATTTGGTCACATTGACATGCCTTAAAATACTAAAAATGGGAAAAGGAAGTAGAGTATTTGAGGCAGTTACAGCTTTCTGTTAAACGGGAACTGCTTGAAACTTGTCACACAACAGTTTGGTTTCTTTTACATTCTCACCTGTGTATCCAAGCCAAAGTCCCTGCCCTTGTGGAAAAAGGGAAGTGCTACAATGCACTGCTTCTCATTTGCTGTGGACAGACTAGTAATGCCATCTTTTAGGGGGAGCAAGAATCTCTTACAGTCTATGTTCAGTGAACTTGCTGTAGTGCTGCATTTTTGGTTCAAATTTACAGATATACTCTTTACTTACAGACCCTTAGAAAATGCAGTAGAACTTGAGCCTTGCAGAACATGTAGCCTCCAATTTATAGTTTCTGAAATGAGATGCTGTTTTGACTTTCTGTAAAAGACAGGCAGCTCTTCAGGATTCTTTCTGATACCTTTTTTTTTTTTCCTCCCCCTTAAGATCGTGCTGGAAGCATCAGTACTCTTGATTCTTTAGATTTTGCAAGATACTCTGATGATGGCAACAGAGAAACTGATGAAAGAGTAGCAGGTAAGTGTTTTATATGTTTTAGGAATCATAGAATGTTATTTTTGCTGTTTAACTTGTTGTTTGTAGCATGAGTATATTTAAATGAACATGTCTGAAGATGACAAGATTTTGCTGAGGTGGTTTAACTAGGTGCTTGATGACAGCATCATGCTTTAGACACCTCTGCTGTAATTACTGTAAATATTCAGGCAGGTGTACTTCTATGGGATTCCAGATGGCACCAGTGTTGAAACAAGCACTATACTTGAGAACTGTATCTTGATATTGCCTACTGACCACTACTGTTAAGCTGAAACATATACTAAATTATTCTACGTAGTGGTCTGTGACTACTACATGGGTGAGAGCTTTCTGATGTAAAGATCTGTTGCAAGTCATCTTTTAAATATAGCTTTCATGGAGATCAAATAAGCATTTCCAAACCCAGAGCAAATTTGGGATTTACTCAGTTCCATAAATCTTCTTTGCTACAAATCTTAATTGTAGTGCTTTTCTCTCCCGTTTGATTCTTTGATTCTGTAAGATTGGTTTAAAGAAGTGTCTTTTTTTGCCTTTTGTTCTGAGCCTTTGGCACTTTTAATTTAGTATCTATTATATCACCAAAGGCAGAACCTTCTCTTATATTTGGAATTATTTTATTAATCATTTTTGCATGTGAGCCATGTTTCTCTGTCCAAGTTTTTTTCTGAGTTCATGTATTAAGTTATTCACAGCTTCCATAGAGAAACCCATAAAAGCTCTCTAGAAATGGCTACAGAGCTCTGTTTACTTCTTGTCAGTTAATACTGTTCAGTATCCTGAGCTCATGGAAGTTGTCCATGCTGTGACTTCTGCTGGTTAAGCTTTATGAAACCTGAAGTGATGCAAGCAGCTATGTCTCTGTTCTACTCTCTTGTCTCGTCTCTACAAGCAGCGAAAAGGCTGATGAAACATAGTTCTGTAAAGGATCTTGATTCTGAAATATCCTCTCTGCGTCAGTCTGAAATGGTGGGAAAATCTAATTTTACTTACCCAGCCAGTGTTGCTGAGTTAAAGGGCTGGATTAAATTCACAAACACAAAGCAAGTCCAGGTTTTTTGGTGTTCTGGTCTAGAACTGATGCCTGAGATGGCCACCTAAAAAACAGAGACTAGACAGGAATAAGGGAATAAAGGTAGGTATTTATTTGAAGGGCCTTCAAAGGTACACCCTGGGGAGTCCAGAGGCTATGCCCAAAATGGGCCCCGAGTCCCGAGTTCTTCACACTTCTATAATTTTGTTTCATTTGCATATCAGGATTAATTCTCCAATTAAAACTTCAGTTAATGATGTAATTTTCCCCAAGTTTCCCCCCTCTTCTAAGATTTTGGTTTACAAATTTTGGGCCTAGGGCAGTCTGGGTGTCCTTGGACCGCAAACTTAGAGAGGCTTGTTATGTCTAACTAGCATGAGAGAACAGAAGTTAACAGGCTACAAGAAACTTCAGAGTTACACACTAGGCAGTACAGGATTTGAAAAATATAAAAGTTAAAACTTAAGGCATCAGAACTATAGGAACTTACTGTTCTTCAATTTATATGGAAACTTCTGGAATCTTATTACTATCTATCTAGCTACTCTCTTTTTCAATATACCTAGTCCTTTTCAAGGAGGCAATAGTTGTAAATAGAAAACTAATCTTCTAAACAAATTGTGTTCAAGGAGCCCAAGCGTTTGTGAAGTGTGTCCTGGAATGCAAGGAAGAAACAAGCAAAATCACAGTATTTTATTTATTTTCATTATCTTAGTAGATTTTTCCTGGTTCTAGTCAGTATTTCTTGGCAACAGTGTTAATGAGAGAACTAGTTTGATGTTTGCTTGGAACTGTCCTTGGAATTGGATTAGAGATGCTTACAGAAAATACAGACCAGTCAGAATTTACATCCAGTGATCTTCTGACAGAACATTAGTAACAAAATATTGATTACTTCCATTATGAAATTAATATGGCCTAAAATTAAGTATTAAGTTTAAGTAAATCGTAAAATTGATCAATATTTTTGGTAATTACCATAGAGTGATTGACTGCTGTCATATGTAATTGATGAGGAAATTGTATGTCAGGTTATTTACATTACAGTTCTGTGTTCCTTAAGGGATGTTTTTCAGAGTTCTTAAAAAGTAACAGAGGAGCTTGAACAAAGACTGAATATTATTTCTGGATGTTTGTAAAGACTGGAAGTTTTCAAAAATATCCTGTTTCTACTTAAAATCCTAGTTCAGTCAAAATTGCTTAAAATATTTTGCCTCAATTCTGTTTAAAGCCATCTTCATGATCAATTTCAAAAACTGATAAGTATTTATTTTGCACATTAAAAAATTATGTCAACAGAGGTTTCAAAAATTTTGCAAATCCAGTTCCTTCTTTACACAAACTCTGGTTTATAACTTCTGCTTTTGAAGTTGTTCTTAGCTGCAAATGCACTTTGAAACCTAACTGGGAGTCCATCTTGCTTACTTCTTCTAAAATTCTTTATTTTCAGTTAAGAGCTTTGATGCTTAGGAGATTACAATTGAAATCTGTTGTGAAAGCTTGAGGCCATGATCTAATAGTCGTATTTTTCTTTTGATAGTTCTGAGGATGAGGTTTGAATACTTTCTCTTTGTAAATGCCTTTCTCATGCTGCTATCTTTGGTTTTTACTGTTTGGACAGAACGCGTGATTTCCATTTCAGTTCCCTATCTTATCAAATGAAAGATAGGAAATAAATGCACATCAGTCACTGAATGAAACTGGTAAACTGGTTACAAGTCAGAAGGACTTTAAAACTGAAGTTATAACATACTCACTTTACAAATGTTTTTATATCTTGGCAATGTTAGAAAGCCCCAAATCAAAAAAATATGTGCATACATCATCCAAAGCCACCATATTCCGTTTGCCCAGTATGGATAGTGGTAGACTTAGCTGCCATATTTTTTTTATTTTAACAATCCAAAAATTCTGTGAAATAACTGTATCAACTTTTGTTTGAAATTGATTTCAGTATTTAAAGACTATTAGCCCACTTCATTTCATCTGGTATTAGAATCAAAATTTGGCATAGAAGCAAACATGTTTTGAAGAGTTGCTGTGAGCTTTTCACTTGGGAGATCTGACAGAAGGAAGCTAAGTGAGTCCCTTCTATAATATTGTTATCAGCTTGCCTGAAAAGATGCAAGTCACAGAAGCAAGTCAGGATGTGGATAAGTATGACAAAACTAACTGCAATTTAGAAAACATAGATTTTCTTCTTTATCTACCTGATCTTAATGAAAATGAGAGTTATGTAACAATTTGGATAATACGTTTGTAATCCACTAAGAGATGAAAAAAACCAAAATGCATCTGTACAGCTTGCAATTTACTAGATGGATACTTCTTCTCTGAGACTGGTAAGTTTTGAATTCAAACTCATGTATTAAGTGGTTGAAATAACTGCTGCTAGGATAAACTCAATACTGAAGGATTTGTTAGGGTTAGTAGGCCTCCTCCAAATACTCATAATTTCCATAAAGCAACTAGAGAATGGAAAACCTGTTCCCTTCCTGTGTAGTAAGGGTACGCCTAACTTGAGTACCCGCAGCATTTGCTTTAAATAAGTTGCCTGACATTCAGTCTAAGGAACTTAATCTTCTGCCACATCTTAAATTTGCCATGGTCTAAACCCCCTACTTCGCATAATTCAAAATTTTTATTATTGCTAACCTGCCTTTGACATCAAGTGTTCTGAGAATCTGATCATTTTAAAAACACATGCTGTGTTTTCAGTGACAATAAAATTAATTCTTACAATCAAACTCTGTTTCAATCATACATATTCTCCAATTTCCGTGTATTAGCATTGATTTCTAGCTAGGCTGTGTGTCTCTAATTAGCAGAATAAGATTTGAAGGGAAGAGATAAGTTCAAAAAATACTTGATTATTTTTGAGAATTTCATTTATCTAGACTTAGGTTCACAGTTTCTGCTTTTTACAGAGACCTTTTGTTTGTGCTTTTTAGTAGATACTATGAACTTGTGCACACCAAAATCAGAGGAAAATCTCTAAAAAAATCAACAAACAAAACTAAAAACCAGAATACAAACGGCATCTGTAATACAACAATCACTTGCTAACATTGCACTTTGTTCGTTCTGAAAGCAGATCTGGTTTTGTCTTCCCATTACCTGTCTTAAGCCCTCTGAAGCAGTTATAAGCCTCTTAAATTTCTTTCCAGGCTGAAGGTCTCCAAGGGTTGAACCTGAAGACAAGTCTACTGTAGTTCAGGTCTTCTCTGTAGCTGGTCCTGTCTCATTAACTTCAAAGCATTAATGAGGCTCCTGAGTCAAGTGTTGGGCTCCAACTATTAGAGTGACAAGTTGTCTGATACTTGCTCGTGAACCCTCCTGCTGATCTCAGTTTTTGTCATGTGGTAGTCATCTCTTGTGCTGAAGCAAAACTTTCTGATTCGGGGCTATTTGTCTTATGTTCTGAAGTGTTTCACATTTCAAGGCCTCTTCTTTTCTTAATACTTATATCAGGAAAGTGGGAGTTGGGAAACCTCAGGTCCTGAAGTATTTTTGTGACAGTGGCTTCATTGCTAACTCTTGCCAGAGAATTTAAATTTCTTGTGATTGACTCAAAATGTATGCACAGATTCATCAAATGTAATGGGATGTCATACGTGTTTTAGAGGGCATGATTTAGGACATCTGGAGTTCTACATTTACTTGGCAAGGAGGAAGGACTCGAAGTGGCAGTTAAGGAACAACAAAGCTTGTAACAGTATGAGAGTTTGAGGGAAACTGGGTAAGCACAGGGGCCCTTGATACTTCGGAGGAGAACTACTTTTAAAAGAAAATGTCCAAATGCCATATAGTGGCTTCACAACGTAAAACTACCCTTCTACCATTATCTGAAGTAATGAGTACTTCATAATGAAATATGCAGAAATCTGACAAGGTAATTCATATGTAGAATATAAAATTCTAATATAATTGGAAATAATATTGCTTATACAATGCAAGTGCTGGATGATTTTAGAAGTACTGTTTATTTCCTCAACTTTCTGGCCTTGGCTCAATGAGACTGCTGTTTATGTAGATCTCAACTAGTACAATCCCAAATTGCAAGTTGTTCTTCATAGGTAACTTCTCAATCTATGATTCAATAACTTAAGAAGTCGTTAACAAATGTGAGTCAATAGAATAAGACCCTTGAGAAAGCTTAATTTTGAAATTTCAAAGCTCAGCAGACAAGCTACTCATTTCCTGATATGCACTTCTCTTTTAAGGTATATTAGATTAGCTGCATGAAAACTGAAACATTTAAAAATGGCTGATCTGAAAACCTTGGTCCAATGCATCGTTGCTTGCTTGAAAGATTCACCCAGTTTAGGTCAGGCTTTGTAATTTTTTTCAGGATGGTAGCTGTAGCGAGTAGAAATTTTTAATAAAGAAAAAGCAGAAGAGCCATTGAAATTTGGAAGTTTTCTCCCCTAAGGCAAACTAAATTGTTCAGAAATGCCCTTTCCTTGTAGGAAGATTAACCAACTTCAAGGTTGTAAATTTCTGTTCTTTGCTTTCCTGGTGTAGGGGAGTATCTGATTCTTTCCTTTTTTTGGCTGTCTGCAGCAAAACTTTTGTGGATCATTCTTAAGGAGTGTCAGCTCCTTCACCGAGTGCTAGGAGTTCTACATGTTATCAGCCCAGTCAACCATGAAGTTAAACTTTAGCTGGCTTTGTCAATGCTTCTGAAGGCGTAGCTTCAGCTTTGTAACAGGAGGGTGGAGAGGCATCAGGTCATTTATATTAAGATCAATACTTCATAATGGTTACAAAGAAAGGGGTTAAAAGGTTGCCTTTTTATTTAAGAGAATGTTATAGAATCAAAAAGAGGATTTCTAGTGTTGATTTCATTGGTAGACATGTTGAGTTAAAAATCATTACATGTTTTGGTGGAAGATCACATTTCAGTATAACTTTAAGAGCTTTTAATCACAGTTTAACATTTGACTGAAGTTAATGTTATAGCTATTTACATGTGTGGTTGTATAAACACCTACAAACTTCAAATAAAAGCTACATTTGTGACTGACTTGAAAGCATCAAGGTTTGTATGATGGCAATTATAATGGTGGCATTAGTAAGATTAGATGAGGTACAACTGTAACAATGCTGTGTTGTGGTAGAATTGTGTGGCTGTTGTGACATGCTACTAAGTGACAGCTTTTCAAATATACTATGTCTAGAATCTTCTACTATGTAACAGAAACATGCAGCAGAGTAATCTACTTTTAAGGTTGAATGGTTAAAGTCCTAATAACTCCTAAGAATTTTCAGCATCATCACAGTTCACTAAAAATCAATTCTTGCCGTCTGACATGGGTTTGTCTGACATGAGTTTTTTGGCTTTCTATGCCTTCAGACATGTCTTATTCCTATTTCCCTTAATTGGATTCCTGAGTTTTTATAGTTTGCGTTGTTTTTCTAACTTTTTTTATTATTTATATCATTCTAGTGCAGGGCACTCCTGATCTGCAACTGTTCTGGTCTTTGAAAATATTTTACAAGAGTAAAATGTTAACACATGATCATTTCCATGAGAAAAATTACTTAAATTGAGTTATTTAAAATTTTCAAAAAGTAACAAATTAGTATCTTAAAACTGTGAATAAGTAACTCAAATGCAAGGAAGTGCTAAAATTAGGTACTTTACCATGAGAGCATTTTCTAACTTTGTTGCACAGAAGTATTTGCAGATCAGCATTGCTGAATACTAGAGAGATTTTACATATTTTATTCATTGTATCCTCAGTTGCGCTTTTGTATTGCTGCAGTAAAATTCTGTGCATCAAACAAGTTACTTTCATGTAGCAAATGTGGTGTACTGTAGTAACTCCTTCAGTTTTTATGCAGAACTGCAAACTGAGTGAATCTTTTTTCCATGAGTGCTAATTAGCAAAAGAGTCTTAGTAACAGATGCTCAAAAGAAGAAATGGTTTTATTTGCAGCCGTCAGTAACATTTTTTCACCAGCGAGGGCCAATACAGTGTTTCTGCTGTGCATTGTCCTCTGTGTAAATATTTCAAAATGCCATGTTAAATTGTTTCCAGGCAGTGATTAAAGATCTCATTGAAACTTTCTTGTTAAAAGGCGCTCCAACATTTTTCGTTTTGCATGGGAATAAAGTAGATATGCAACTATTCTAAATAGGTTATCTAACACACATGATAGGTGTTCTGTGCTCATCTCTTCTAGTTAAGTATGAGAGTCCTTCCTTCTGGTAGCTGTATATTTAAGTGTGATTAGTCTGACAATTAATGAAATGCATGTATTTATCTGGTAATCTCTTAAATAGGTTCCCTTAGATGTTCTAACTGTAAATGGCTATTAAAAGAACATTTGCTATATGTTTTGCAAAAGTCCAGGGGGTTAAAATTTGAAGCCACCATATACATATGACCTCAGCATCAAAACACATGAAATCCCAGTGCACACAAATCACCACTGGCCCTTTTTGGAGGAAACATTGAAACATGAAAAACACATAACAGTGGCTAGCAGAGTGGAAAGGTCAATTTAAGAGAGAATGGAAAGCTAAAATTAAGTATTTTTGAATTTAAAGCTGACTGTAGATCTTTGAAAATCATTGTAAACTTTCAAGAATAATGATGCAAAGACTTTTTCTTTCAAGCTTTTTTATAAGTACTGCAGAAGAGCTGCATTTTTTGGGTGTTCTTGGTCTTGTGCATCTCTTCATTTGAATTCAGTGAACTGAATTAAAAATCTTAATCGACTGTAGGACATTCCTAAAACCCCACTATTTTAAAAGAGAAATTTAAAATGAGATTATTCTTTTTAGTAAAATAAAGTACATTTCAAGATCTCGCACTTAAACTACTAAAATTTTGGTGTATGATTTAATTTTCCAAAAAATAGTCTGTGGTTTCAACGGGGCTGTACGTTAACTTAATGGTTTAAGCTTTGCTACATGGAGACAGCTTCCTCTGCTTCCATGATGTATTTGCTTCATTTAGATCTGTGCTCTGATTGCCCACATACTCCTCTTGCCCCAAAAAACCGAAATATTTGACAGCCTCAGCTCCCAAATATTTTCCCAAAACCTTACAGCGAGTCCTTGTCAGACAGCTTGAAATTTTGACTTAGCTAACCTAAGGCCAGTGAAACTATGGAAAACGTTCACCAGTTTGCTTTCAGACCAACTCTGCTGCATGTGTTCATAAGTTCCATAAAGATTGCATGCTTTATGTTTAATATAAACAGTATCTTTTTTTTCACACCCATCCTTGCTTTTTATATTTTATTTTTGTTTCCCTTGCCTTGGTTGGATGCCTGTGTGTGTTTAATCCAAATCCCTGTCCAGTCCTGGAGTTTGAACTACGGAAAGCCAAGGAGACCATACAGGCCCTTCGAGCCAACCTGACTCAGGCTGCAGGTGGTGTACATAAACCTTTTCTTAAGTCTCTACTTTAAACAATGTAGAAGTAGCTGAGCTCACCCTCTGTGAGAGAGTAAAATTTAGTTACTCTTTTTTTCCTCCCCAGAAAATGAAGTTCCTTTGCAGGAACGAAAAAATTATAAATCAAGTCCTGAAATTCAGGTAGGTGGCTGGTGATAAATGAGCTTTGCATGGATTTTAGTATGGATATGCTTCCATAGTTGGAAGGGAAATAAACCAAAGAGCTAGTGTATTTTCTTTTTTCTTTCCAGGAGCCAATCAGACCTCTTGAGAAAAGAGCTCTAAACTTCCTAGTTAATGAATTTTTATTGAAGAATAGTTACAAGCTTACATCAATAACATTTTCAGATGAAAATCATGATCAGGTAAAGTTTGCTTGTGGGTTTGTTTGGGGTTTTTTACATGCCTGCTTTCCATATTCTGATCTTGTCATAAGCTCAAGTGGACTTAAATGATTTTTCTTGTGCATGTAGTTTGCTTCATATATATGAGTACTCTAAAAGTTAAATATGTTAGTTAGCATTTTCATATATAAACCGTGGTTTGAAAGCACAGCAGTTTGAGCAGTAGTTTCCCAAAATTTGTAGGAAGGAGACAGAGTGCTTGCATTCTTTGAAGGAAGCAAAACAAGAAGTGAAACACTGAGTTATATATTTCCTTGTATTCTGGTGTGACACACGTTCCGTTAAACTCAATGATCTGGAAATCAAACAATCTTTCCCTTAAATCCTACTCAGTTGACTTGTGCAGGATATAAAATTTACTCCTTGGCTGTCTTCTGGGCATATGTATGTGTGTGTGTGAGTATACTTAATCACCTGTGGCATTGGCTACAGTATTGAAGAAGCTCTTGGTAATAAGGTGTTATCCTAGTTCTTTCCCAACATAGCTGTGCTGGGATGCATTTTTCTTAAGATGATCAGTTTTATGTCTCTGTGGGCTTACACTTGATGGGAAGAATATCTTTGAATGTTTGGAAGGTTCTAATTACATTCTGACTGTTTCTGGGTAGACAGAACACCCAGTAACATTGACACCCAGTATATATTCATCACAAAACTGGAATATTATCAGAAGAATTAAATATAGAATTTCATCCAGTTTTATCGGTAACTGGTCTTCCTATACTTTTCCTACGTTTCATATCCTAATCTGTAAAGCAAGTATGTTGTTAAATAGAATTTCTGAATCGTCCACCTCCACTGAATATTTGCGCTTAACGTCCAAATACTTGTGGTAATACGGTCCCCAAAAGAGAAAAGATGATTAGTTTATCCTTACTATTTGTGTACTCAACTGAGAATGTTTTGTGTTGTGAGGCAGTTAGGAAAAAAAAAGCAAAATTCTTAATTCTAAAAGGTAAATATAAACATACTGCAGTTAGCATGTAGTAGGCACATTTTTTTCTACGTTATTCACATAATTCTTTGAGAAAATAATCTTTCCTCAAATAAATGTATGTGACCAGGTTATGGAAAAAATATAGTGAAGACTGGGAACAATAGGAAAAAAAGTTTAAACAAGTACTTAAATTTAATGTCATTAAAGAGACCATCACAACTCTTGTGTAACAGTGCTCATACTTATTTATATATACAGACGTGGAATAATCTTGTACTAATAGGATAAGATGTCAATGAGAAAAGGAAGAACATAGAATGATGGTTTGAGACAGGAGGCCCTTGTATTGTTTGCACCTCACTATCAGTCATCTACAGAGCTGTTTGAGCTATTTTGGGCATCAGGAGGAATTTCTTCATGGAGATGTTGAGCATTGGAACAGACTGCCCAGGAGGGAGGTGGTGGAGTCACTGTCCCTGGAGGTGTTCAGGAAATGACTGGACATGGCACTTAGTGCTCTGGTCTTGTTTACACGGTGATGATCAGTCAAAGGTTGAACTCAATAATCTCAGAGGTATTTCCCAACCTAAATGATTCTGTGATATTGTAACTGTCTGCCTCAGGGAAATTACACCTGCACTTGTGAATGAAATGGGAACAAAACTGGTATCCCTGCCTTATATCAGCTGCGTTGGCTTCTGCTAGAATTTGAGCAATGTTATTTCTGATTCTAAAAAGTGTTCATGTCTTAGGGAAAAAAGTAACCTATGTGGGTTTGGAAGGTCCTGTCTCTAATACATTACCTAGAACTGCCTTTAGAGTGAAACTGCTTTGGTTCATAAAGTGGATCCTTCCTCTACTATTGTTTCTGGCTGAGTTAAGCTTCTATCTGATTTACTACAGTGCAGTCTTGATGTGATTATTTTGCTATTGCATCACCTGTGGTCAAATGAGGAAGAGAAATGAAAATAAAAGGAAGTATATTGTATGCTTTAGTTTCTTTTATTCTTTTGAAGGATTTTGAACTTTGGGATGATGTAGGATTGAACATTCCAAAACCTCCTGACCTGTTACAACTCTACCGTGACTTTGGAAACCATCATGTTACTGCGAGAGACGTGGTGGATGCGTCAGTTGGTGTAGAAGATGATGAGTTAGAGGCTGACACTCCTATACTTGGGACCGTCCCTGCATTTGAAACAACACCACAGTCAATAGAAGTAAGGCTGTACAGAAGAAATGTTACAGCTGTTTACTGAACTGCTTAACTTTATTGTACTAAACTGTTTTGTTTCTGTCTTGCGTTTAGCAATGTTTAATAGTGCAAAAATTAGAAGATCAAATCAGTGTGTTAAACAGTGAGAAATGGTCTTTGATGGAACAAATCCAAAGACTTGAAAGGTATGTACTTATCAACCTACTTGACTGCTGATAAATGTTGGATAACTTTTCAATGTTTTTCTAGCACATATATGAAAACATAACTTAGATATAGGAAATGACTGGGAATTCTTCAGGGCAGGGCAGTCTTTCCTTTTCAATACATGGTATTTGATTTAGAAAAAGGAAGACTTGATACTGACTATTTCCCTATTATTACCCATTTAATTTCCTTTTGTAATTAGTTTTGTTCTTTCAATGTAACTTCTTTATTTCTTTGGAAACAGAATCACTTCTGATCTGTTTTACATAGCTTTTTTCTTCAGTTAGCTTTATGTCACTCTTTGGTGTGTACAGCTTGCAAGTACTGTCAGAAAGATGCTTGTTTTAACACTTAATGTCCACACAGTTTTTCTTTCTGAAGAGCAAGACTAGTAGACATGACAGTATCTTTAGTAACAGCCAAAGAAAGATACTTAAAAGTTTGATCGAAACATATGATTCTGTAAATCATAAGATATCATTCCTCTTAAGAGGTGTACTAATGCAGCATGTGGGAAAGTGCATAAATTTTAAGCGGCTTTATTGACTTGCATAGTTACCATTTCAAAGCCAGATAGGATAGTATATATTGATTCACCACTGCAGTGTTTTAGGTTTTGCATCCTAGATAGAGTTCTGTCTTGTGACAATTTGTGTCTCAGTGCTCAGATTTCAGCCAGGAGATAAAACTGTTGTTACTCACTTGTTTCATTGATTCACTCAGTTGGAGTGCATCATTTTTCCTGCTGCTAATTATTTACTAAAGTACTCAATGAAACTAGTGCTTATTTGAACAGTTTGTGTGATGAAAGTTATTTCTGTTACAAGAAATTTTTAAACACAGATGAATTGAAGAAGGGAGCTCTTGAGTATGTTGAGCTCCTAAGTATGTTGTCTTTATTTCTATGCTGCAGTCATGTGATTTGAACAGCATTTGCATGAAAGCTACAAAAAGACTTCATATTTTGCTTTTTCAGTGAAATAGATCTTCTCAAGAATGAAAACTTCGCTGTGTCAACAGTTTATGGTGTAGCTCCACATCCTTCTTTAAAACAAGTGCCTCTCACAGTCTCAGAGGACAATGGACGGTACCTGGATATCAAGAGCTCTGAGAGTGACAATAAACATGGAAACATTGAGGAAACAAGCCTTGCTTTATCAGCTGAAGTGGATTCAAGGACTTCTAAAGATGATATGCTAAATTCTGTGCCCTCTAAAGAAAAAGAGAAACTATCCTCATGTGCTCCATCATCTAAAGCTGCAGTCCACTTTGATAAACCCAATAGGTTAGTGATAAGTTGTAAGCTGCATGCTGTAGTTAAAAATTCTTGGAAAGTGAGTAGATATTTTTCTAACAGTGAAATTCTGCCAAATGAATAGATCATTTGTGTTTTGAAGGCAAATAAGACTCAACATACCTCTAGGGTACAGTGCTGATATTTTTATATTGTTCCTAATCTCTTTAGGAAGGAGTACATATGACAAACCTACAGTTTTAGTATTAAGTTTCAGAATTTCTTTTCACTTTCTACTTGTTTCTAAAACCAGCCCTGTTTGTTGCAACAAAAAAATAGGTATAATCAGAATATTGAATGGGAAGACAAGATAGTTCCATTCTCTTTTAAGTTTTAATTTCATAATTCTCTTCTGTTCTACTTGAAGAGTTGTTGGAAAAAAAATTTACTGTTTTTGTGTGGATGTGTATAACTCTCCTAGAGAGCAGTACTATTTTTCATTTACTTATTTTTTAATTATCAGAAAGGTATCTAATGGCATACTGCATTTTTGAGTTTTGATTTTGGGGCAAGCCTTCACTGGGTAGCTATGATTCTTTCAATTAAAATAGGGTATTCATGTTGTGTTGTTACTTGGAGACTGAGTTTGTGTTTGTAAGTGTTCTTGAGAAAGCCCTTTCAACTGGTACAAGTGTTTTTATAGTGAAGAGGGGAAGTGACTTGTTCATTAAGTGATAGATAAACCACTGTACTCATCAGGAGTAACATGGACCACAAACATAAGGAGGGTATGTAAAACGTGTAATTGTTACCACTGTGGACAAAGATATGCAAATAGATGACTTTATGATCTTACTGGTGCTGTTCCTAGGGAAGCAGACAGCCATCCTGCTTTGTGTTTTATCAGTTCCTTTAGTGAGCTTTTGCTGGTGTTGATACTGTAATTTGTTTCTAGAATTATCTTTCCATCTGAAATACCAAGTAGAAATCTGTGTGACATTCTGTGCAGATGGAAAAATATATGCAAGCTTGTAGTGGGGGGAAGAAAAAGAACACCCCCAAAAAAAGAGTTGCTAACCCTGCCAGTAAATATCTTTTCTTGCAAACCCTAACAATCCTGCTTTTTCTGGATTTTCTGTACTTCTTGCACTAACTTCTAGGCTCAAGTCTACTTTTTCAGTGCTATTTTAACTTTTAGAATTGGACAGGAGGAAAGATTTCTGATTTCTGAATATAATACTTTAGAGTCTCGTAACAAATTTCTTCTCTCTCAGTTGACTATACTAGTGCTTAACAGGAAAGTAGAACAGCTTAGATTTTTCTGGAAAATGGTCGGTGGTTTGATTTAAGCTTTCCAGATTTTTTTCATTTTAAGTTTCTTTCATATCCTAGCTGCAAATCTAGACTATGTAGTAATCAAAACTTAGAGCTGTTGTGCATTGATTGCTATATACTTGTCTACCTAGTTTGATTTGGCTTGTTGTAAGTTTCTTTTTGCTCAGATTAATGGTGAGTGCTGGGTAGCATTAAGTGCATGAATATTAGATTGATGGTTTGGGGATAGTGAGGATGTATATCAAAATAGGATTAAATCACTGAGTGAGGAATGAACTGTGTATTTCCAGTGGAATTTATGACAGTAGAGTCTAGAAGAACAGCATTTGTTTTGCTGCTCACAGCTGTTTTAAATGTAACTGCACATAGATTTATTTGAAAAGTAGTTCAATGAAGCCGTGAATCCCCATTGAGTTAACTTCAGAAGTCCCCTCAAATGCAGTTCACTGCAGAAATAAGTAATGCATGTGTAATATGTAGCTATTTTTGTACTCTGCTTTGGGCTTAATATGTCAGCAGAGGGTCAAAGGAAAGCATATTTGATACAGTGTTTTATAGATCAGTATCTAGTGCTAAATTTTCTTCCTGGATTATGCTCTAGGTTTGTAATAATACAGAAATTTTTTTCACTAAGAAAATAGATTATTTGTTAAATGTTTTGAGGTCTACGGGAGAAGCAGCAGAATAGAAATGCTGGCTCTTTACTGATTTCAATCCAGGGTTATTTGTAGAAGACAATTACTCTAAGTTATTCAGAATGTATTAGGAAGGGTTAAAAACTAAGACTCTATCCTAAAAGGCAAGATTGTTACTACTGTATCTATAGAGTGCATTCTTGGCATAAATCTTGCCCAGATGGGAAGAGAGAAGAGGAAGTGAGCCTTCTTTGTGTGACTGCACTCAGAGCAGCTGTGCATGCCTGCTGGCAAATGAGGACATGGCCATCACTGGAAAAATGCCTCAGTTAACAGATTGCAGTACAAAGCACTAGCAGTGGTTTAAATAGACTGTACCACATATGGTTATTCAACTAATTTAAGGTGTGTGGTAATTTGCACCAAATAAAAGGTGTTTTCTGTATATAGCAGTCCTGGCTTTTTGAGTGAATTGGCTCTTTTGTCCTAGAGTTATATGGAATAGAATAGTAGTGCTTGGGTTTTTATTCATTGTACTTTCTTGTATTTGAACGTCTTCACTACTGGCATCTGTTGGCCCTTGAAGAGACTTGTCACTGACTTTTGTGCAAGAGGCCTTGGTCTTTTATCGTTTTTGTCCAGCGTAGACATCAAGGATATTTTTTTTAGACTTCATTAAGGAGAAGCTTTCTGGACTCCAAGTATAGCCAAGGATCCACACTGCCCAGAGCTTGCTGTTATTTAACCCGCAGGGACATTCAGTGACATATTGTCATATTTACTTTTCAGTCTCTGCAAAGTGGGAATGGAACTTTGCCCTTACGTAGGATTTTAATTAGGATTCCAAGTGGGAAAGGATCTGACGTTCTGTAGAATGAATGCAGAGTTGAAGGACAGCCTGGGCAGAGGGCTGGCCAAGGCCTTGCCTCTGTGTTAATGTTAAGCTGCTGCTTTGCAATGCTTGCTCATGTTCTCCCAGTGTAAAAAAACTGTAGACTCTTGAGTAGAGTCTGTAAGTCTGTCAGTCAAGAATATTTTACAGCATAAGGACTAACATATTGTGAAACAGAGGTCCTTTACAACTAGCTACCATTCAAGTGGTTTAGTAACTTTTTTAAAGTGAACCTTGCACAAAACCAAGCTGATTATAATTAAAACAAGCTTGCTTCGTTAAAATGTAAAATGTACTTTAAAAACCCATTCTGTTAAGAAAGAAAATTGATTTTAAGTAATAAATAGAAATTCTTATTTATCATAATTTTTTAAATAGTGAGAAGAGGAAAACTGGTATATTTATCAATATCCTCTTGGAGTAGTTTAAGTAATTATAAGTAGGAGCTTTGATTGTTAATGGGCTTTTTCAGTTAGAAAAGGGTGAATGATGGTGTATTTACTGTAAGAAGTATTATGTTTCAATCTATTAGATATAATGTACATCCATGCACATAACTGTTTGTGTGTAGTATTCTGTGGACTTGGGTGCATTTTTGAGGGTTCAAAGGTGTTACCAGTTTCCACATAAGAAACAGGAATTGCCTCCTCTCAGTGTCATTAGAGGATTCAAACAGCAGATGATGGTAATGGGTGAGATGTTTTCTGTGCATGTTTTGGAAGACAAGTGTTGTTTTTTGTCTTTAAACGTAGTGGATGAAGCAGTGTTAGATTAGCATCTAAGTACAGGCCTCAGATAAGGCGCAGAGGAAGCTGTCATTACTGGGAAAAATAGAGTGCTGCTGCTTGCCTGTTTAATGTAGTGGTCAGTAATTGTTTTCTGAGAACATTTCTGCCAAATTATCCTCTTCAGACAAGGCTGTTTTGAGGCTGTTATCAGGGTTTGATATGGATGCTTAAGGCTTGAGTAGCTCGGCTGTGTTGGCTGGTGCTGGATGTGGCCATGAGGCAGTGCTTGTACAGATGCACCCTGTATGAGGGCTTAGACAGCAGTATAAGGTTGATTTTGAGGTTCTGGCTGCTTTTGAATCCAAAGTTAGATCCCAAAGTGGCAGTTGAGCAAACTCTAATTAAGCTTGAAGCTTGTAACTTGACTGACTGCTCAAATGCTTTTGTTCAATGTGCAGAATCACAGCATTAAGCAAAATTACTGTTTCATGTGATTTCTGTGCCCACCCCACCCCGTTTGCATAATTGTATGCTTCCTCTTGTATTGCCTAAGCTTCCTTTTCTTCCTTTTCTTTTAGTCCTATTTTTGTCTGTGCAGCAGTTTGAAAGATGTTATATTTTTTCGAGCTAAAAGTAGCTTCTTAATTAGGACACTCAGGTTTTTTTCTTGCTACAAACTAAACACCCTAAAAGTCAAAGATAATTTTAAAACTTCTGGAGTATGCATCACTTAAATATGCTTTCTGGATGTCATTTTACCTAGCCAATTAAACCAGAGTGAAAGGACTTGCTTTATCACCTTTCTGATTTATGCTTCTCATCCCCCCTCCCTTTTTGATGGTATTTCAGGAAATTGTCACCAGCTTTCCACCAAGCACTACTGTCTTTCTGTCGGATGTCAGCAGACAGCCGTTTGGGATCAGAGGTATATTTCCAGTTGACATAAACTAAAGGATCCTTCATTTTGCATGGCAGCAATAGTTAAACAAGCAATAATTGCTTTGAAACAAGGCATAGATGGCTAGATGAATCTATGTGCATGAAAGTTAAGAAATAAAGGATATGCTTTCACATTTTATGCTTAATATAATGAAACCTAGTGATAGAAGTGTAATTACTGGGAAGTTTTGAGTCTCTACAAGTGGGTTCATGCTTTTGAAATTACAGACACATCAAAAACTTACAGCTTAATCTGTGGGAGTAAATTAAATACTTTTCTGGTAAGTGGTCAGCCTGCTGCGATTTTTATTATTCTTTTCAGATGGTATTTTTCTGTTCCTGTGGTTCTAAAAAAAGCAAACCAGCAACTTGGTTTTCTAGGTATCTCGGATTGCAGACAGTGAAAAAAGTGTCATGTTAATGTTGGGACGCTGCCTGCCTCATATTGTTCCTAATGTGCTGCTTGCAAAGCGAGAGGTGAGGAACCCTGAAATTTTACATTTTATTTTTATCACGATACTTTGTTGTTCATTTTGAAGATGATGTGTCTAATTTCATGAAAGTCTGTTACTTGCAATCATGTTCTTACTTTTGTGCATGCATCTCTGCTCCTAGAAAATGGTTTTACACCTCTGTCAGGTGAGTTCAGTAAACCTGCATGGCATCCTAATATATCTTCCTCTGCTTAAGGCACCCATTAGCATTCAGCAAGACTGTTACTGTAGGTCCGTCTGTAGTAGCACAAATGTTTTTGTTAGGGAAGACCATATCAATGTGCGTTGTAAAGAACAGGGGCTATGACTTCAAGCATTGCTTGGTTTATTTTGTCTATCAGTTTAAATAAGGAATAATACTCAGGTTCTTTTGCAGCACTATGTACTTCAACAAAAATAATTTTCAACAAAAAAAAAATTTTTAATGTCTTTTCTTCAAAGCTCCATGTATCAGCAAAGTAAAGGTTCATCAAAAATACCCCTTCATAAGAAAATGAGCAATCTTCCTTATGTGTTTTCCTGAACTTTAAAATGAGACTAACTAAAAATTATGAACATGTAATGTGTGTTTTGAATGTAACTGAAGTTAATGGTTTGCATAATCATTCATGCTATATAGCATATGAAAGGAAGGAAAAAAATGACTGGTTTTTTTTGCTTTGTGTAAATATTGCACATTACTGAATATGTTAGAAAAAAAATAAACTGAAGACATATCAAACAAAAATTCAGTGTCCTTATAGTTAACACTGAAATAAAGGGTTTGAAGTAGCATATCTTGTTGAGCAAGTTTTAGTCCTTGTTGAGGGGACCTACAGTATGGTAGACTTAGTCATGTGTTTTGCATAAATTCATTTTAAAGCTTTGAAAATTCCTCAAGAAATTTGTACTGATCCTGTAATCTAGAATTTTATACCATACAAGTAATTATCAGCAGCTGGCATGGTGAACTTGAGATATGTGCCATGTTTTGAAAATCCATAAAAGGCTTTTTTTTTCTGAGGGGGTGGGGGTGTTAACTGGGTGCTCTGGAAATGCTTCTGTCTTTCACAGTAATTCTGTGAATGTTCCTGGATCAGTGCTTAATTTCTGATTTCTTATTTATTCCTTTCCTTCCTTCTGCTTGGCAGGATGTGGTATTTTGGCTTCTTCTCACAGCTTGTAGCATATCTGTGTAATGTATTGAGTATTTTTGTGGCCTTTTAGTCTGTTACATACTTAGGTTGCTTTACAGTGAAAGTTACATTTGATGACATGTATTTTTGCCTTAAATGACCTGTTTCAGTTTAATTGAAAAAGCCACAAATAACAATTGAGTAATTAATTACACAGGATGCTTAATGTTTCAAGAATTGAAATTTGCTTCAAAAATACCTTTTTTAGTTACCTGCCACCTTTTGCTATAACTATTGTAATGTTCTTTCTGAGGTAGTCATGGAACTTGAAGGAAAAGTTGGGTAGACCATCTGTCAGTATTTATCATAATCAGTATGAAAAACTTACCTACGAACTAGGCTATCTTCAACCAGGTATAACTTTGAGTCTTGTCCAAAAACAACCTTATAATGAGACTTTTGCCCAGAGAAGTGCTGTAAAAATATGGCTAAAGATCACTAATTCAAGAAAGATGTGTAACAGGTTCAGGTCACAATGCAAAGTGTTTGCCAGTCTGTTCTGAAACCAGAAGAATGGTAGTATTTAAGATTTTACACTATCAGTGTGTTAGGATGAGAGTTACACTGAATTTTTTGATGACTCCCTGAAATATCTTTGTTCTTTAAGCATTTGTCGTGTTGAAATTGGTTGCAAAATCTTAAGCTGAAAATTACGTGCTATGCATCTTCATTTCGAAGAAACTGAGTTTGCAGAGGTTGATAACCTCTCAGTAGTTGTTGTCCTTTAGCAGAGATTCAGAAGCCATCTTTCCTATGCTTTTAAGCATCTTAAGGTCAGTAGCAGCCCGCCTGATCTGGTAGTAGGTGTTCTGGCAAATATTATAGTTGACATTTCTGAAATTATTTCTTATTGTTATGAATCAGTGCAGCTTTAATTGTTCTTCAGTGTCTGTAGTTTAGATTCCAGTGGAAGGTAAGAAAGAAGGAAAGACACAGTATTGAGTAGGGTGGCTGAGGGGATCATTTTAGTTGTTTCTAAAAAAGCAGTTCAACTGTGTAAAATCAATAATGCATCATGCAGGAAAATTGCCTCAAAGCGGTTAAAATTCCATGTAACAACATATAAATTTGATTTTATCTCAAGCGTCTAGGTTATCTTAACTTCCTGAAAATGTGTATGTCAGTATTTAGACTTGTATGTGAATGCACTCACAAATAAAGGAGATGTTGCAATCCAACTAACACTAAGAGGAATGAGCAGTAACAAAATGCTAAGACCCAGTTCTTGGGGGAAAAAAAAAAACGACAAACAACCCATTGGTTGATTATGCAGTCTGTGATAACACTTTTTGCAAATGAGCAGCTTAGGTTCATAAAAATTGATCTACATTGGAATCTGCTTTCTCAGTTGTGTTTTTACCCCTTAAAATACATTAACAATCAAAAAAACCCCCAAAGTAAAATCAGTCACCTTCTATTTGTTAAGAAATGTACCATAAAAAAACTCCTTTGGCTAAAATGTAATTAGAGAGAAGCAGTCTTCTAAAATTTTTGCAATAACTAATCAGTACAATAGTCATTTTTCACACTTTCTAAGATGTAAAAGTCAATGGTTTTTATCAGGAATCAGGAGTAGCCTTGTTTATATGTACAACTTTCATGCTGTGCAGTATGTAGTCCTTTAATGGCGTTTGGCTCAGAGTAAACTTTTGGCTTAATATTTTATTAATCTTTTTCTTAATCAATGCTTTTATTTAATTATTTACATCTTTCATCTCGTCCATTTTTCCAGTGTTAGTCTTTGACTTTCATTTGTGTTATGCAAACTTAGCAAAATCATGATAGTAATGGTCTACTGAATATGCATCACTAAATAGTTATACTGAGAAACTGCTATTTATAGAGAGTTCAACATGTGAAGAATAGAATTTTGCTTTTATTTGTTTGTGAAGAATAGAGTTTTGCTTTTATTTGTTTGTAAAGTTGAAGCAAAGATAATGTTGAATCTTCAGGCTCTAAGTTGATGCCGTTCTCAGCTCCACTAGACCTCTACTGTAGAAAGTAATCAAATTAATGTGGCAGTAACTGCACATAAATATCACCAACGCACTTAAATTCTCTGGCATGTCTCTTAGAACACAGTAGAGTTGAGTCTCTTACTACAAATTTTCATCTCAGTCTTAGGCTTTAAAAGCCATAAAATACTGGCTTTGTTAAAGAAATGTAAAAGAATACTGTGTCAGATTTTGGCAGTATACTTAATTGTTTCCAGGGGTTCTATTAAGCAGATTTCATTCTGGTTGGATATGGATAAAGGTACATAAACCTGAGCTGCTGGGCATGAAAATTGTCAGTTGTCACTATCTTCTAGATGATCGCTTTAATTTCACATTATAGGGGAGAATAAAGAAATCTAAATGAACAATTACAATACTTCGTTATTCTGTAAAACTTAGATTGCTGTTAGGCTTCTATAGATTATGTTTCTAAAAAACGGGTAGTGTTGACCACAGCCTGTTTGCTGGTCCTTTTCTGGTATACATGCAGTATTGGTTTTGGCTTGCAGGGCTTTTTTGTTCTGGGGGTGAGGGTGCTCCAGGAATTTTTTAGGTCCTTTAGTTCTCTTCTTGATATGAGGGCCCAGTGCAGTTTCCTTAGAGTAAAATAGCTCAGTCTGATAGAGTATCCTTTTCGTCTCTAGTCTGAAAGCTGATGTCTTTCACGATTTTGTCTATAAAGCTTGCATAGTTCATGGATGCAGGGAGTTGAATTTGATGTTTATGAATTGAATTGCCAGCTTTTGTTGTATCACAAACTTTTATATGTGTGTTTTCAAATAAACAGTAGATACAGACAAAGAAGTACAAAGTGTTTTCATGCCCGCACCCTACCATTGATTCTTATGTAAAAGCATCCCTTTGGGATCTCTGAGAGGCTTGCTTTGGATCCTGGAATAATAGTCTCACCCCATGAAAGGTAATTAGAGCTGTGATTTAAATATTAGTAAGATTAGTAGCACAAAATTTTGAGTAATGCGTTAATCCTATGATTAATTGATTAATTTTTTTGCATTTTAAAACTAAAAGCATGAATTCTGAAGTGCAAATACGTTCTTGCCCAAGAAAGTCCCTATCAGTGGTTTGTTGGTACCTGCAGCTATTTCAGTTGCAGACAATAAGATTATTTTATTTTATTTGCTTGTCAGAGGCTAAGTTACAGAATAATTTTAACATAGCATTGGTTCACAATATAAGCATTGACTGTTAAAGAAGATTAAAAGGAACACATTAACAAAATTGATCATGTCATCCTGGTTTATATACTGTCACCTGCTTGCTATATTAATACATTAATATTTGTAGTATTAAAAAATGTTATTATTTGAACCTACTGAAGTAACCAGTCCTGACACTTAACACTATAGAGATAATTACTTTGCTTATGAACATTACAACAAGAAGACAGTAATAAATGAGTGCTGCTAAGATGTGGAAGACTTGTTGAAATGTTTAGCAAAACATAGTTATAATGATGGAAGCAACACTGACAGACAATTCCTTGCTACCTTCTAAGATGCTTGCTATATTATGCACTTTAAAAAACCCAACGTTTAATGTTTTGTTGTAATACTTTTAACATGTAGAAGGAGCTGTCTTACATATAGTTTAGGTGGTACTAATTACTATTAAAAAGCCACATTTGTTTGACCATAATGAAGGCTACTCCATATGCCCATGTAAATGTTGCCTTTATTGAGAACTTTAATCAACTCAAATAGTGAATCCTTTTCGAAGATAATAGAGCAAGTTGTTGTAAATTAGAAAGAAATTGTCCAGAGATACTATGGTGAGAAAAATGTTGAGTTTTTCTTTGGAGAGACCTACATGGAGAGTTACACAGAAGTAGAGCAGAGGGAAGATGGGCTGTTTCAGTTCTCTTGTGCGATGTGTTAGGTCAGCCTCATAGCATTGTCTGTCAGTCACCTGTATGTAGCTTCTCTCACAGTAAAACCAAAATAACTTCTTTCTCTCCATTCTACATCTGGGTAGCTAACAGGTATAACCTGCCTCAGGTATGAACTTGGCTTTTCAGTAGTAGAGGTGGGACGTATGACACATAATGTTTTATTGCATCAAGCTGCAAGTGCCGACTGTTATGATGTCAGTCTGCTTGGAATCTAACAAGAAAACAGTATCAAAGCTCTGGAAGTCACTCGTCTTGCTATGGTCATGAAAGTCACTAGTCACTCCTGTTGATTAACACCAACAGAAACTATCAAAACTCATGTTCTGAACTCAGAGCTAAAAGAGAAAAGAAGGACTTGGGCATAAACACTATGTTTAAGAAGGATCCCAAATTAAATAGAGGGAGAGTTGTTGGGGTTTTTTGAAACTTAAGTTCTTGCTTTATGACTGTCAGCACAAGTGGTATTCCTTCCCAAGGAATGCAGAGTGTTTCAAATAGCACTGGAAGTCCACTCCTTGATTATTAAAAATTATAAAGAGTCTCCATAACCATGTTGTGAACTTTCCTCTTGAATTTAAACAGCCAAACACTAATCTTACCATGTCTTATTGGAAAATTACTACTTTCTATAGCTTCTTGGCTGGTTTCAAGAATGAAAAACCTGAGATTTGTAAAACAGATCTACATCAAAGGCACAACCCTTAGCAACAGAAGAAATGAGCTCAAACCTACCTGTAGGCTGGTTTTTGTTCTTAATGCTTCTGAATGTCCTGAGAAGAATCTGCCCCTTATAAGTCTTTGGGAGACTTCACTTGACCTGTTTTGTCCCTCTGTAGAGCAGTTTTGTTCTTCTGGTCTCACAGTCCCCTTTGCTTCCAGTTTTACCTTCCTGTCCATGAGGGCTATAGGGAGTACAGAAAACACTGTTCAAGACTTCTCACTGTTTCTCCACTCCCCTTAATAGAAGGAACTATAGAAGCACTGATGCAGCGATGCAGAGAACACTCTCTTCTCCCATAGTATGCATGAGAGAATGTGACCAATGGACAAGAAAATACAGCTAATTCCGTCAGCTATAATAACCAGCTTTCTGCAAGGTAAAGAACCAGCCTTGTATCTGCCCCATGTCAATGCTGTTAGGTTACTCATTAGCCTTTCAGACACAAGGCAGTAGTTTCTAGGTGAATATTCTCAGGTGTTTTCCTTTCATGCAGACTCAGCTGAAAAAAGAGAACTTGAACTTCCTTAAATTCAATAAGAAGCTTAAAAAAACCCCACCTCATGGCACCGTTTTAAAATCTAGAAGTAGTTCCAAGTAAGCAGTTGAGATTTTTGGGTAGGTACTCAAACATGCTAAGAAGGTGAAGTCACTATGTTGGTTTCAACAGATGAAACAAAAACGCCATAAATGTCCCATTTCATGGCGTATATTCTTTCTAAAGTTTTTCATAGGAGTATCTAAGAATACTTGCAAGAGCAGCTGAATAATGTGAACTTAGAGTAGATTTCAGAAATTTAGGTTTCACTAAAGTGACAGATGTTTCTTTACCTTTAAGTTTTATAATGAGCTTTATTCTTTATAGTGAAGGTAGTAATTTTCTTCTGTATCTACAAATTGCAATCAGATTTCCTATTTAAAAGATTTTACTTTGATGTATAAGTAGTGGTATTTAGAGTGGTGTTTGGGGCAGGTATTATTTTAGTAATATTCTTTCAAATCTTTTTGAATTAAAGCAGTGTTTGCAGGAGAGAAAATCCTTCTGTGCAGTACAAAAATAAGTTAAATAGGTTAAACCTCCTGAATTCCCAGAACTTTAAATGGGCAAAAATCTTAAGTATCCGAAAATAATAAAATCTAACATGCAGATTCTATAGGGAAAGAAGCTCTCATCTGAAGAAAGTTATTTAGTTCTTCATGCAATTTAATTTGTAAAGTTTCTTTAATGCACACCTGCAGTTCATGTTATTTTGTGTTGTGCTACACTTATTTAAAAACAACCCCTTGTTACTCTTAAAAGTATTAAGAAATGGAAATGTTCAAATTATTCAAGTTTATTTTTTATTTCTCCTTTTCTCCTTTTAGATTTTTTTAAGTGATAGGTAGGATATTTCCATGTTGTTTCCTCTGTCATAAATTCCCTAATCTGTATCATAATTGAGTTAAATATTGCCAAAATATCATCCAGGATCACAGAATGTTAAAATGCAGTTTAGGTTGTATCTTGGTCATCTTTGGGGATAGAAAATGGCACACTGAGTAGAATTCTTGTAAAATGAAAAAAAAGCTTGTCAGGAGTTGACTAGTTTAGACACTGCTCTAGAATGGAGTATTTTTCTATGTTTAATATAAACATAGCTCCTGCTGTTTAGGAAAATACAAGTTGAGCAGTGAGGATGTTGTCAGTGGTGTTTCCACAAGTCCACAAGAACATCATGATTAGATCACTTTGAATATCTGCAAGAAGAAATTGACACCTCCCTGCAAAGTCATCCCAAACCACCACAGATTTTTCCAGGTTTTATATAATCTCTCCTACTAACATGAGATGTGTTTCCCACTGCCACCTGCTTATTTGTCACAACTTAATAATTCACAAGAAGTCTTTCTGCTGAAAATGGCTCCAAAGTACACAGCAGGTGTGCGAGGTAATCTCCAGATTACTTGCCTATGTTTTTTTGCAGACACTGCATTTTTTCTTGTTCCTTTTTTCCTGACCTCCTAGTGTGATGTTTCTGTCCCTAAGATATTAAATCACCTAGAAACTGTCTGGCTTCCAAATTCAGTTGGAGTAAAAGCTCACATCAACAAGGTCAAGGGAAGGGACTTCCAGACAATGTTTTAGAAACATTTGTTTATTTTGGGAATGAATACCATGAGCTTTGTAGCCATATTTAGAAAGGAGGAGTTCCTCACTGTGGAGATCCTTATATTTTCTCTCCGTGTTTTACACAGTATTTTCTTTGTAATTTCTTCCTTAAAGGATTTTAATTGCTCCAAAAAGAAAATTCAGCTTCAGGGATTGCTTCTGTATGGAAAAAAAAATCATAGAACCTTTACAAAAATCAGATCATTCTCAGTCAACACAAAATCTGTCTGCAGTCACCTTTATCAATGTATGTTTCTCAATGTTTATTCAAACTTGTGCACAAAACTGTGTGCATGTTTAATTGGAAATTTTAATCTTTAACTCTGTGGCATTTTTTCATAGGAGCTTTGTTCCATAGATGTTTGTGGAGCTTCAGTTCAGTAGGTAGTAAAAACAACTGAAACCATGATTGTCCTCTAATTCTGGTTACAGGTGACCTGCATATGTTAATTGTAATCCTTGCAGAGCTTTTTATATTATGTGCTGGTTCTCCCCTGTTTTTTCCTAGCAGGAAAATAATTCTAACTTTTGTAGACCTTCACTTTCCCCAGGTCACTTAATAAGACATCACGACTCCAAAGTATCTTTTCTAACTGTTTTGATGTTACATGATGTTAGATTTATCTTCTTAGTTTCTTTTGCTCTTAATCAATGTATGCCCAAAGTGATTTTACTTTGTTTGGTTTTTCCCTACCCACAACTTTTTAGGAATTGATCCCACTCATACTGTGTACAGCCTGCCTCCATCCTGAACCCAAAGAGAGAGATCAGCTTCTGCACATACTGTTCAATTTGATCAAACGACCAGATGATGAGCAAAGGTGTGTTTGCGCTTGTGTGGTGCGGGACAAGCAGGAACTTTTTTCTCTGTCCAAGCAGCAGAACTAATAGAAATTGGTTATTATTGGGTAGTATTTTTCGTTTAAGCTGGTATTTTGCATGTATAATGTTGACAAATTTATGCCAACTTCAGGACTTTCCGTTTCCATGACCTGTGCTTCCTAGTTACTGAAACGTAAGAATGTGCTTGTAAGCTGCAGTGCAACATTTCAGTTCCTTTTTTTATTTGAAGATGAACTTAAACTGTTTTGTTAAATCAGAACAGTTTTTTTTAAAACTGTCTTAGTGATCTACATGTTTGTTAAGATAACCACCACATTTCTTTGGGGAAAATAGTGCTCTTTCTACTTATGGCTCATTACTATGGTAGCAATAAAAAACTTCGAAGAATTTAGCAGTGGCCTACGTGTGAGAAGTATTAAGAACTTTGTTTCATTTTGGTTAAGACAGAAACAAATTACACCTTTTGTTTTATAAATTTAATTCTTCCCTACGGCTCAGGAAATCTGACTTTGTACTGATCTTGATGAGAATATCCTTAAGGTTGAAAGACAGTACCCAAGTTGGTACGTTTCTTTCTCTAACTCTGGAAAGATTTTTCATGTTTGATCTGTAGCTCTTCCATTATTTTCTTTAGAGATGTTTTGTAAAGCATCTCTATCTATTGTTGCTCTAGGCTGTCTTTAGACAAAATAGGCTTTATGAAATAGGTGGAAAGCGTTTCTTTTGGAGATTCTCTGAAATTGTAGTGTTCAGGCATCTTTTTTAAATCATTCCCATGGTAAAATTTAGAGATTAGGTATAATTGAAAGCCATGGCTTTGGAGACAAAAAAACCCACTTAAATAAACAAAAGCAACATGTAGTATAGTTGCACCATGCAGATTGAAATTACGAAAAGATGCAATCCTGGTTCTACTTCAGAGTCATTAGAAATCTGCTTCTGAAATGGTTTGAATGTCCCATGTGGATTGAGAAGCTAAATTAATTTGTGGTTGAAGGGGAAGGAAATTACATCTCACTTGGAGTCTCTTGTAGTTAATTTGTTACAGGATTGGTGGCCTATCAAGTAGACTTTTCATAACCCCCTTTAGGTGCATTAGGTGTGTCTTTTCCAACAGTTAAGAAAGAAGAAAAAGCTTTTTTTCATTGGATTTGTTCATTTTTTGTTGTGAATTAGAGATTTGTATATAAAAATAACTTGTTTTCATCAGAAATTTGGGAAAAATAGTCTGCCATAAACTCCAGGACAAAACATGCATATACATAATATACATTTGCACACAGAAATAATAATAGATTTTAAAGGTGCTATAACCTGATTGAAAACTAGTTAAGATTCCATTAAATAAAAGAGATTCTGAATACTAATTAAATAGAAAATACTTATTAAGAATTTTTGGGGGAAGGCAGTATATTCATAGATTTGTATGGAAGTGTGTTATGCATGCTTTGTTTTTATCTAAATATGTTTAAATAATATTTTAGCAGTCTTGTACAGTATGAAGTGAGCGAAGGCATTCAGGTTTAGTCACCAGAACGATGATATTAATTATCTCTTGTTATTTGTTTACCTTCTGCTGTGCTGTACAGGCCTACTACATTATACCTTGATGTAGCAGCTAATTAGTTGACAGTTTTAATTTGCTAAATGCAAGAGACTGAAATGTGACATTGCATTTCTAAGAATGAACCCATTAAAAGAAGTATTTTATTTTACAAGGTCAAATATCTGAAGTATGTTAACAACTATGTGGAAAGCCTGGATTATACCTCTTGCCCATGGGAGATGCATTTTGGTACTTGGCATATTGCTGTAGTCTTGTACACTAATATTATATTTAACAAGGCCACTTTTATCCTCAAGGCTTTGCTTATTAATGTCCCATTCAACTTTTAAAAATGCCTGTCAAATTCTCTTCTGCAGAGGAACAAAAATGTGTTCACATAACCTTCTTTTTGTACAATTTATGTGTAGTTTTGGAGGCTGGGAGCCATGAAGTGAGATTAATGTTTGGCTCTAATAGGATAAGATTAAAACCTTGCTTCAATCACCTCTTATTGAGATCCTTACAACTTTCCTTTCCCTGAAATGCTGACTGTTATCATATACTGTTAAAATGGTTGCAGTAAAATATATAAAAACTTATTTTCAAATATTTTTGAAATATCTTCGAATTCTCATCTCTGTAGGCTGGGCAAAAGGAAATCTGGCTTAATTTTGAGATTTCATGGAACTTTTTTTAGAAGGTTTGATTTAAGAGAAAATACTATGGTTTATCCCATTTCTAATGCAGAAAATTTCAAGCAATTACTATGTTCTGCTATTTTCTAACATCTTAAAAATATATATTCTGTTGCTCTGTTTTGTGATCAGGTGCAGTGTATAGAACCAAAGATAGTAACTCAAATGCCAATTTTGTTTGCAGTAGAACTCAGAATTACCACAGGCCTTTGTCTCCATATTGCTATCAGCTGTTGCTCTCTTAAGTCTTATCTAACCTTTTTTGTTTTCTCCCTACTTTTTATCTTGATCAAAGGCCTAGTTCTCTGAATGTGGTAGAGAGGTAAAAAACCCAAATACACACAACACAAAACAAAAGAGTTTGCTCTGATCATTGACCTAAAGAATGCTGGTGTAAAAAAAAACTTTTTAATAGGATCTTTCTCCTAAAAAGTTCTTAAAGCAAATTACTCTAAGGGGTTAAAAAATAACCAGTAGAATCTCTGCCTTTCAACCTTAAGGGGATGCTCTTGGTACAGAAAATATTTAGGAGTTTAGACGTGACACTAAAATGGTAACAAATTCTGGCTTACATTTCACAGAGTAATAATGAACTCTGAGTAGTGTTCTGATCTTACTGAGGAGGTGATAAAATTAGGTCTCATGTCCACACATTATCATTTGAAACTGGGTATTTAAGAGTTCATGTAGGCACTAAAAGTAAATAGAACTGGTGAATTGCATGCAAAGTTGGTACTATTCCAATCCTATCAACAGGAGAAATAGAAGTAAAAAAATCTTAGCAAGATAGACACTCATTAAATAAAATATCACAAATGACATTAAAGTACAATCTTACTGAAATTTTAAATACACCTCTGTGCCTGTGAAATTGATGGAACAATGGCAATTTCTTGCAGACTTTAATGAAAGATAAAAAATGTAAAAATATGACTACAAATAACAGGTGATCATAGATACTACTAGTTGATTACTTGCTTTCATTTTTTAGTGGGCTTTGGAAGATTTCTCATGAGAGTGAAGTCCAGTATTTTGTGAGAGATGACAGTAACTTGCATGTTAGAATGTTGCAAAACTATGTCATAAAAGAAGTAAGCTGCTTGCTTTGAAGAAAATTTATTCAATCTCACAAATGCTTCTAAATAAAATCAATTTACTACAGTAAAATACTGATAGTATGATAGTATTAGGTAATTTAGATCCTGTTACTGCATGATAGTATTTCAGTACTAAGAATTAAATGAGAGATTTAGTCGGAGACTCCCAATCTCAGATGTTAGAAAATCAGAAATTCTCAGACTGGTTTATGGAGTTGAGGATCTGCAAGATTTTGGAAAAGGCATTTTGAATATAAAACAAGGTAAAAATCATAGCATAGTTTGGGTTGGAAGGGACACTTGAAGGTCATGTAAGCAAATCCCCACCCTGCAATGAGCAGGGATAGTAGCTTTCAATTTAATATTTAGTCTGTAAGTCAGTGTGGATGGTGTGAAATCTTGACTGCAGACAACTATCTATTGCCTGTCAGCACGTGCTTTTCCTAACTTAAAGAATATGTGTTATATATTGTAAAACTTTATAAGCAGATTAAAGCTTTAAATTTATATTTTCAGACAGATGATACTGACTGGGTGCGTGGCATTTGCCCGACATGTTGGACCAACACGTGTGGAAGCTGAACTTTTACCGCAGTGTTGGGAGCAGGTAACTGATTATTGTTTGCTTTACCCTCCAAAATTTATTAAAAGTTCATAAATTTGAGTTTTATTTGTTTGAGGGGGAGGTTTTGGGTTTCGTTTTCATTGAATGGCAGTTCAGAATATTTTTCAAGAAGATATTGGGATGTTCTTTGTTCGCATCATGTATATTTTTATCTGATGTTACACAAACTTCAGAAGCAGAAAGCTTATGAAAGACTGTCTGCAGATTCTAGTTACATGCTTGTACCTGAATAAGCTTGTTTTATGGAAGTGTAGGTAAGCACACGTTCATCATCAATGTTGTGTAACCTAGTGCTAGGTAGGTACCTGTATAATTTTTACTGTACATTCCAGCCTGTTGGAAATCCATTTTCTTTCAAAGATTTTATTTGATGATTTTTTTTATATATTGTATTAAGTCCTTGGAGCAGTGTCCACACTTCAGCTGGTTTAAATTCTTAAACAAAGTCAAAGACCAAAGTAGTCATGAGCAAGTCTCTCATAGATGGACACCTGTGAGATGAGCCTGAAGTTTATATGTCGCTTGTAAAATCACAGTGATCTTTTTCACAGATACTCCAAATTAATAGAAATAACTGAACAACTGAACTGAAATGTTTTTACTGTTTCATCTGAGGCATAGAAGCATAACAACATGAGTTCAGGTGAAAATGTGATGTATTTTCCTACCACAGTGAAGGAAATGGAGTTCGTCATTGCCTGAAAAGACAATGAATAACTAAGCCATGATGGAGTGGGAATGCCTGCTTTGATGGCAGAGTCTTTCTGGTCTGGTAGTTTTCTACTGTTCCTTGCATAACACAGCAATCTGTGTTTCACAATAAAGTCTAAGCTTTAATAGCCTTAATGCTTTCTGACAGTAGAAGTACAAATTATATGCAGCATTTGTGCTTGTTGTGAATGACTGATGTATCTTAAGCAGTCTCATGACAGTAGTAGTTTGAAAGGAGCCATACAAAGAATTCTGTATTTTTGCCTAATTTTGTAAGCAACCTTTTTGTTTTCTTAGTCCTCATGAAATTTAAACTGTGTTTGAAAAAAACTCTCAACTCAGTAAGAGCACATTTTTCTCATCCACTTCTTGCTAATTGCTGATGCAAAAGAGAAACAAGTCCAACTGTAACAGTACAGCATATCAGACTGGCAAGTCATATGTCAGAGTGCACTTATTTAATGCAGTTTGCCAGACTTTCTTTGCAGTACTGGAACCAGGTCATTATTTTCTCCAGTGAAGTACCAGCTGAATCTTATTGTCACAAGTCTCAAGTTTGTAGAAGGAACTCAAATATAGACATAATTTTCTACTTTTCACAGTAGATGTGTAAATCATGAAAAGGATTCGTGCCCTTGGTCTCCAAGCAAAATCTATTTACAGATGCAAAGGACTGGGCCCTCAGAAAATTGATAATTTTCATTGATACCTTCTGGAGCTCAGAGTTATCAGGCTAGTCTTTGTAAACTCTCTACCTGCTCTTTTGCAGGTAAAATTTGGTAACTGACTCAGTTTAGTTGAAGGCTCTGTGAATGCTAAAAAGGTCACTCAAAACTAGTGACAAGTTATTGGCTTCCAAAATTGGAATACTGCTTATTAAAGACAAAAGGAAAATAAATTGTAAGAAACATTTTAGTTACATTTAGTTTCCAAAGGCTACTCATCTTCCCTGAGCACAAACCTGACAGAAATCTGCGTCTTTTTTCCTCCAGTATGTTGCCATGCCAGACCAGCTAAACCAGCTGAAACTAGTCATTGCTGTTTCCCTCAGGTAGGCAGAGCTCCAGAAGATGATGTGTGTCTCTGCTGCCAGTGGGGAATTTGCATTTGAAAAGATGACGCATGAGTCAAAGATTTTACAGAATAATAAAAAAATTAGGGTTGGAAGGGACCTTAAAGACCATCTAGCTGCAAGCCCCATCCAACCTGGTCTTGAACACTTCCTGGGATGGGGCATCCACAGCTTCTCTGGGCAGCTTGTTCCAGTGCCTCACCACCTTCACAGCCGAGTAGGTTTTAAAGCAGCCTCTCACTTGTCCATAATATTTTTCAACTATGAAATCTCCATACTTCCAAAAATTATTACAGGTGAGTATGATGATGAATGAATGCAAAATAATGATAGACACGCTCAAAGAACATTCTCTCATGCTTGAGACTTCAGTTTGGTCCTGAAGCTTAGGATTTGTTCATTTAAGTCTCTTTGAAATCATCTTTTCTACACTTCATTCTTGAGAGAGTTCTCAGTAATTTCATACCAGAACAGCTAGAATTAGGCATCATTGTTGAGTGTGCTGAGCCAGTCATCTCAGAAAGTTGTCAGGCAGGTTGTGTGTCGTTTTTTCTATATAAATACATGCTGGCTATCTCCAGCCACCTTCTTGTCCTTCGGATGTTTGGAAATGCTTTGTAAGACCGATTGCTCCAACACCTTCCCTGGAGCTGGTGTGAGACAGACTGGCCTGTGTTTCACACTCTGTCTTGCCCTTCCTGAGGGTAGCAGTGACATTTGCTTTCTTGCAGTCCTCAGGAACTTCCCCCATTGCCACAACACTTTGTTAATTGTCAAGAGTGTTCTTGGAATGACATCAGCCAGATCCCTGAGCAGTCATGGGTACATCCCCATCAGGGCTCACAGACTAGTGTATGTCCAAATTCTTCAAATGTTTCCTGACCTGGTAGTTTTCTGCCAAAGGTCCTTCTTGTGCCAGAATTTGGCATGGATTTTAGGGACTTCAGGCTACTGAGGGCAAGTCTTTCAAGATAGAGACAAAGAAGGCAGTGAGTACTTTGGTCTTTTTTCATGGTGAGATGGCTGCCTCACCAAGGTTATACACTGCATAGCAAGAAAGAAAGAAACAGTTGCACCAAATGCTGCATATCCTATTTTATCTGACAGCATCAAAAAATTCACATTTCACTCTCAGCATTTTACCATACATTTTTTTATTCAAAAAGTATATTGAAACATATTGCTTGTTTCCTTGTACAACCACTACACAGGCCACTAGATCTGACTCCAGCAGAATGCAAACTTGATTCCAAAGTGTCAGTATTAAATTTGTAAGGCAGAATTTTCAAGCAACTTTTGAGTAGAAAGAGAAAATGGCACAGGATCAAGAAATTCTTGGTAATATGAATTGTTTTTAGAGGTATGACGTATTTATGCTGGACTTGAGAGCAGAACTTCAATAGCATGCAAATGAGTTTGGCTTTGTACAGGTGTCTTCTTTTGACTGACTGCTCAGCAAGACCTGGGCATCTCTGCTACACTGCTTGGCTCAGAGCACTAGAGGGCACTTGTGTAGCTCTTGGAGGAACAGTGCTCCTGAAGGGCTTCATAAGACAAAGTATTTCATTTCATGCCAGTTCAGGAGTTATGCAGATTCTTTAGAGTACAGCAGCCCATACGCTGCTTTCCTTTTCATTGCATATACATACATGCTTGTCACATACGTATGTGCTTCTCTGACTCTTCCCTCACTATAAGCTCTGTCTTATAGGACAACTGCCTCACCTTTATGCCTCAGTGCAAGAATTTGAGGCTGCTTAGTACCCAGGTGCAACTTCTGTGAGCTCAGTCAGTGTTTATTGAAGAGGTGCAGACACATCCCTCCGTTGCAGTTCATTCTAACCACATTTTGAATGCTGGTTACTGCAAAGCAAGTAGTCCATCTGTTTCTCTTTACCAGATCAACCACAAATACCCAGAGCGACGGCTACTGGTAGCAGAATCCTGTGGAGCTCTAGCACCTTACCTTCCAGTAAGTATGAATAGACTCTGAATACCTGCTAGTGAAAGCAAGGTAAAAATCTGATGCATAATGTAAGCATCCTTTATCATTTTAAACATTACCAAGTGTGTATGTTATGCATAGACAGTCACATTGTCTTCTACTTTATATCACATGTGAGATTTGCTAAGTCACTTTAAGAAGGAGATAGTTTATTATGAAGAAGTACAAGTTAATTTAGCTATAAGATGTTTCTAAAAACAATATGAATACTCATTTCAGTAAAAATGACGTAAAGAAGAGATTATTAGGACCAATTAAGGAAACAATCTATGAAAGAAGAATTGGCACTCAACTGTAGCATTCTTCAGACACTGTGGAATGTTACATCAAAAGTGCTGCCAGTTGGAAGAAGCAGTGAAAATTATGCCAGTGGTAAACTAGAATTTGAAGCTTCAGAGAAAGGGGTAGGGAGAGGGAACCTAAATTAAAACTCCCATTTCTCCAATTTAGCAATGCAGTGATTACTTAGTTTTGAGTCTAGGCCTATAGTAGTTTTATTGCTGTTAGTTATTTTTGGTTCCATGTGAATTAAAGGACTTTAGTTCTGTGCTTAGTAGGACAAAAGTCTGTCTAATGAAGCTATTGACATTTTATATTCATTCATCTTCTGTCGTGAAAACTGGACATGTAATATTCATAAAGGAATCTATGGTTGGAGGAAGAGATTTTGTTTGTGAGCACTAATAGAAGCGCAAACTATTTGTAATAGTTGATACAAACCCACATTTCTTGTTTCATTGGATTTAACAAATTTGTTTCTTGTTTACAAACAGAAAGAAATTCGTAGTTCGTTAGTACTTTCCATGCTGCAACAAATGCTAATGGAAGATAAGGCAGATCTGGTACGAGAAGCTGTGATCAAAAGCCTTGGCATCATTATGGGCTATATTGATGATCCAGATAAATATCAACAGGTATAATTTGTTTTGTGTTCTGTATGGATAAAATGCTTTCTAGAGATACTTCATGAACAGGAAGTTGTATAATAATAGGGGGTTGTATAAATTCCTGCATTTTTATTAAGTCTTTCCAGATACTTTAAAAAATTATGGTAATTTATATGAATGTTGATTTAACTACATCACCAAGACAAAGCAGAAAAACTACAAGTAGCATTAGAATTTCAGGTGCAAGCCTTATACAGAAGCTGCTCTAATAGTTCATAATTTGCCTTTAAGAACATACCACTTCACTGCCCACCTGATATTATTAGCCAGTTTGATATCATCACTTGCTAACACAGATTCGTTTGCTACAACAAAGCCTACCTGTAGGTCAGCTTAATGCTGCCCAATAATGTTTCGGATAAGTGAAAATAAAGAACTTTCTCTTTGAGTTTTTGAAGGCAGAGTGGTAAAAAGTCTATATAAATTTTTGGGAAATAATTGCATTCTTTAATGTCTTCTACCAGGGTTTTGAGCTGCTGCTTTCAGCTTTAGGAGACCCTTCAGAACGTGTGGTTAGTGCAACACATCAGGTATTTTTACCCGCTTACGCTGCCTGGACAACAGAACTGGGAAATCTACAGTTCCATCTTATACCTACACTGCTTAATAAAATTGAAAAATTGCTCAGGGTATGTCCTCAGCTGTTTCTACATTGGAGAATTTTCTTTGTATTCTGTACTTGTACTTTGGAAGAAGGAAAAAAAAACAAGAAAAAACCCCAAAACCCCCCAAACGAAACATACTTGTCTTTAATAATGTTTTGTTTTGTAGTTTAATAACATTTGCCCCATGTTTAAATTGTGTAGATTTTAGTAAACTGCAGTTTTTATTAAATAAGCAATAAAAGTATATTTGAATGGTTAAGGTTTGTCATTTCCAGTTATGATCCAGTTTGCACATTTCATTTGATAGATATCTCAAAAGTTCTGGAAAAATTGGTAGTTTTCCTCATAATTTGGAAAAATTGATAGTTACCTCATAACTATCTAACACACTGAAAGAAGATGCTTGCTTTCAGAGTACAGGTGACTAGTTTATTCACTTTAGGTGTTTTGGTCTCTGAGGCAAAGGATCTACATTTCCAAAATGTGCTGAATAATGTTCTTTCAAAATATCAGTCTGTTCATCAGCATGAACTGCTAAATGCCAGAGGCTGTATTGCTTGAATCTTTTGAGTAGAGGTGACTTAAGGGTGACAAAATATGCTTATGGTTAGGCTAAATCACTTTATAATTAGTGTATCTGTGTAGAAGCTCATCACAGATGTGTTGGTGTCTTGCCAGGGAATACATGCCTAAGGAACAGACCATCCAAACTGAAAACTTTGAAGTAAATGTCCTATTTGTTTCAGGAAGGAGAACATGGCTTGGATGAACATAAGCTCCACATGTATCTGTCTGCCCTGCAGTCATTGATTCCTTCACTGTTTGCACTGGTGCTACAGAATGCACCTTTTACAAGCAAAGCTAAACTTCAGGGAGAAGTACCACAAATAGAAGGTAAATTATTAATTTCTGATACCTGGATTTTTTTTCATATTGGTCTGCATTAGCAAATTCTTAAATAATGCGTCTTTTTTCCACCCTGTGCTACACTTGAGATACCTGATTATCACTAAAAAAAAGAAAATTCATGTTTTTCTCTGCTTCTTATACGAAGCTTTTAGAAAGCAAAGCAGTTTTTAATTGTACTTCCTAAAGGTTTCTGAAGAACTGATTTCCATTAATAGCCAGTAATAGCTCAGGAAGGTTGGCCTCAGTTTCAGTTAATTCTTACAAATTTATGAAGTGGGAAAAACACAGCATAATGCAGCAGCATCACCATCTGTTATCTATCTATGTAATATCTTAGAAGACCATCCCATCTCTGGCAGTGTTCAAGGCCAGGTTGGGTGGAGCTTTGAGCAACCTGGTCTAGTGCAAGGTGTCCCTGCCCATGGTAGTAGGGTTGGAGCTACATGATCTTTAAGATGCCTTCCAACCCAAACCATTCTATGACTGAATGGCCTCATGGTGAAGTTGTCCTTAGATCAGCAGTCCTAGTCTGTAGAATGTTTTGTACTGTTGCAAATACTTTTTAAAGATGTTATTGGTAACACCTGCCACATGCTGGTAGTAGTACTGTGTGTGAAGATGCAGAGCAAGGGTAACAACTTAAAGGAGAATTTGGAAAGTAGCTAGTGGTGTATTACTGTCTGGTACTCCTTTGAAAATGTTTAACGTGCCATGGTAAGGCTCATCTAGCTGACCTGAGTAATTTGAAGAGGAGCACTTTTTCACTGAGTGGTTACTACTTAAATAAGGCATTCAAAAATTTCAGGTTTCAGGCTGGTCTTCTCCAGGCTGAACAAGCACAGCTCTTTGAGCCTTTCCTCGTAGGAAAGGTGCTCTATCTTTTTGTTCACATTTTTGTAGCCTTCCTTGGGACTCACTCCCACAGGTCCATGTCTTTTCTGTTCTGGGGACCCCAGAGCTGGATGCAGCACTCCTGGTGGGGTCTGATGAGAGAGAAGCAGAGGGACAGAATCACCTTCCTCGCCCTGCTGGCCATACTGCTTTGGATGCAGCCCAGGATAGTGTTGGTTTTCTGGTCTGCAAGCAAATATTGCTGGGTCAGGTCCAGTTTTATCACTCACCAGCAACCCCCAAGTCTGCTCTCAATCCCTTCATATCCCCCAGCCTGTATTGGTGCAGGGTGTTGCCCTGACCTAGGTGCAGCACTTTGCACTTGGCCTTGTCGAGCCTCGTGAGGTTCCCATGGGCCCATTTCTCAAGCTTGTCCAGGTCCCTCTGGATGGCATCCTGTCCCTCAGGTGTGTCACCTGCACCACTCAGCTTGGTGTCATCTACAGACCTGCTGAGGGTGCACTCAATCCCTTCGTCCGTGTCATTAATGAAGATAGTGAACACTACTGCTCCCAGTATGGACCCCTGAGAGACACAGCTTGTCACTGATGTGCATCTGGACATTAAGGCACTATCCTCCAGATGTGACCATCCAGTCAATTCCTTGTTCACTGAAAAGCCTATCCATCAAATTCATATTTCTCCAGTTTAGAGAGGATGTTTTGGGAGACTGTCAAAGGCCTTACAGCAGTCCAGATGGGTGACATCTGTAGCTCTCCCAGTCCACAGATGTAGTCACTCTATCACAGAGGGCCACTAGGTTGGTCAGGCAGGGTTTGACCTTGGTCAAGCTCTGCTGGCAATAATAATAACATAACCTCACTGTACTGGTATTTTCTGTTTTTAACTAAGGGTTACATAATCTCTTCAGAGATGACTTAAACTCACTGATTTTTAGAAAGCAAATTGATAACCTTATAGAGAAGGCACTTAATGAGTTTCACAGTTTCTTAGCTGTTGTTTCTGACATCACCTCCATGGTATTTTCGTCTTCTTTCGTTCATGGTTGCTTGTTCTGTGCTGTTACAGTCACTAGGTTTCCCCGACCCGTGTCACCTCTTCAGGATGTCGCCGTCATCATTGGAAGCCGCGAACAATTGGCGGTGTTGTTGCAACTGTACGACCATCAGCTAGAACATGAGGGCACCACAGGCTGGGAGACTCTGTTATGGGTAGTGAATCAGCTGTGAGTTAATTTGTGTCTTAGGATACCTAATTTTAAAATGTGTCAAGGTTAATAGTTCTTAAGCATGGTCATGTTTAACAATTACTGAATATAAGAGTGCTAAGAATGATTGCGCTTGAGAATTACTAAAGAGGAAAACTTTGAATTTATTTCAGGCATTTTAATTTTCATGCTGAATTGACTTTGATTTTATTCAGAAAATATCAAGTCTAGCAGAACATGTAGGTAACTATTTGCTTTGAAAACTTGTTTCTTTTATTTTTGCATTGGTATAGTTCTATTGTGAAGTGAAGATTTTTGTATTCTGACTATCTCGTGATAGCAACAGATGTTTGAAAATATGGGTCAGACTTTTCTGGCACTTAAACTCTTGCTTTCTTCACAGGTCAGGAATTGTACAGAACATGTAGTTAATTTTAATAGAACTGGTAGTGCTCTGTGTGTGCATGTATTTATTAATATAAGCAGTAAATCTATACAAATGTAAATGGACAAAAGCAAAAACAGTAGTGTTTACTATCCTTTTGTTTCCTGATTTTTAGGCTACCACAGCTTATAGAAATAGTTGGCAAGATCAATGTAGCATCAACTGCCTGTGTCCATGAGTTCTCTAGATTTTTCTGGAGACTTTGTAGGACATTCGGGAAAATTTTTACAAACACTAAGGTAAGATATTACCTTAAATATTCTACATAAATAGTACCTTGGTAACACATATTCTCTATATTTACCGTATGTCAGAACACCCACGCTTTGTGACCATTTGTATTTTCACATCACACTGATGCTTTTCTCTAAGTACATTTAAACCTGCTATTTTTAGAGCTCTTATTTGTGTCCTTTTCTGGTTTTAGTCATTTTGGAATGGCCTTCTCATCTTGCCCAACCAGGGACAATTTATTTTTTTTTAAACTATATTCTTCGTATTTCCTTTGTGAATGACAGAGAGAGTACAAGAGATCATCCTAAATCTGGTTATTTAACAACTTTCTTTCTTCAGAACAGCATACTGTTAACTCTTAGTGAAGTACTCCAGCCCTACTTGATTAAAAAATTTAAAATTGATGCCTTCTCAGTCTGAAATATTTTCTGTAGGTGATATCTAAACATTTTTGTCAAGGAATTATATATTTTTTCTCAATAAAATAACTTCTGAATATAATTTTAAAATACTTTCAAGGGAAATTGTAAACATGAGAGGATTACCTAAAGATAAATTTATAAAACTCTGTTAGCAGTATGTGCTGCCTCCAGAGGGGGGATTGTTGTTGTTTTGTTTTGGGTTGTTTTTTTTTTCTTTAATTTTATTTTGCTTTGTTTTGCAATTCTTTTATTTTTCTAAGTTAATTGACACTGGTGACAAGTTTTCTTACATGAGATTCATCATCCTTTGCATAGGTAAAACCGCAGTTCCAGGAAATCTTAAGACTGTCTGAGGAAAACATAGGTAAGTAGCTTTTTACTCAAGCGAATTGATCTTAACTGCAACAGGAAAAAAACTTTCTATCTCTTGTTCAAATAATATTTTCAGGCTGCAGTTCTTCAATTTGTTATCTTTGTGTAATGTTGAAAAATCTAGTCTTAATCTGAATGGAACACTCTGAAGTTGTAGATTGCATGTAAGGTAAAAAAAAATCTCAAATCCAAATACACCTTGTGCAGAATTTTAGCGCATTTGTATATATATGCATATAAATTCTTTATGTATGTATAAAAAGGTGTTTAAATATAATACTTAAATACACACATGTAAGTCTACTATATATAATATATTTATTTTATACTCATGTGTATGTATAAAACCTGAACTCTTCACTGTGTTTCATTAGATTCCACAGCAGGTAATGGAGTGCTAACAAAAGCCACAGTTCCCATCTATGCAACAGGAGTCCTTACATGTTATATTCAGGTAGGTTCGGGTTTCTGTTTCTTGGTGAAATGTATAATGGAGTGAAAAACTAATTTTTAAAAAATACCTATACATTACTGTATTCTTTGAAAACTTAATGTTCTTGTGCTTTGAAGATAGGTAGATGAATGGGCAGCTGTAAATGCATTTACAAGCAAAGTTTTCTAGTTGGGTGGTGATGCACATTTAGATCGTGTTGTTACCATGCCCCTCTATCAAAACTCTATTAATGTTATTCCTGAAATGGGTTCTCGGCCATTTAACTGTGAACTTTGCAAGCATCATTGTGCAAAATTTACTGAAACAGGTAAATTGCCTTTTGGGGCCTAGTTGGAATCTTAAAATTTTAGTGTTACCTAGTACTGAAACAAGCATACTGTAACTATTACCTAATCCTCCAGCAACAAGCAGTCAAGTTCTAGTATATACATACCTTACAGGAAAAAAATTAATTCTTCATAATCTCACGAATTTTTAGTGGATTGTGACCAATTATAAACTTTCAGGAGTCATAAATGTGCTTAAGTACCGTTCTTAGAAGTTTCTTTAGTAAAACAATTTATGCATGAGTATGTGCTTAGTTAATGGAACACAATCTCTTCGTGTGTTTGTTTTGAAAGGCTCTTGTTCTTTAACCACATTTTTGAAGTTCCTAAGAAAATTGTTAAATGCTTAATCTCGTTTGTTCTTTTTCATAGTTCGTCTCCTCTGTAGCTGTTGGTTGTCATCAAAGCCTCAGCAATCCTTCCAGCACATTCATCACTGTACTCCCTTCTTCCCTTCTTTCAGGAAGAAGACCGTAAGCTGTTAGTTGGATTCCTAGAAGATGTAATGACCATGCTTTCACTGTCCCATGCTCCTCTGGATAGCCTGAAAGCTTCCTTTGTTGAACTAGGGTAAAGAATATACCTTGGAGTTGACTACATCTAAATACATTAGAAGCTTCTATTAAAAGCTGCTAATCTGTTTGTAATTTTAAATAACTGTGATGCTTTGGATGCATAGAGGGTATACTTGCTTTTTTTCCCTGGTGTAAATGTAATTTCTAGGTTAAAAATGTAGCAGTTAAAAAAAAAATCTAAGGTGTAAAAGAGGAACACCAAAACCCAAACAAAAAATTTCCACAAAAATAACTCATTGAAAATGGAAATTAATTTTGTATTTGCTACACTATTGTCATTTGTTCTAGATACGTATTTGCATTCAGTATAATAATTCATTGAAAATTATGTTCTTAAAGTTGGGCTTGGGGTTTAATTAACTGAAAAATGCAGCGTGTTTTCTAGACTGTAACGTATTGCGAGTCCTTCAGGATGAGATAAGTATATTGTTTCTTCAGAACGGGTGAACGCTGGAGTTTTAGATTTGTTGAACAAGGAATTCTTAAGACTGCATTTTTTAGGTAAAGAACATATCTAGGGTTTGGAAGTATTTTTGTTTGATCAGTTACCCAACTGTTTTCTTCTAGTGCAAACCCAGCTTATCATGAGCTGCTATTAACTGTTTTATGGTATGGAGTTGTCCATACTTCTGCTCTTGTTCGATGTACAGCTGCTAGAATGTTTGAGGTAAGTGTTATCCAAACTTTTTTTCACTTTTTTAAAACTAGAATTTTTTTTTTAAAACAGGGATCAGTCAGACAATGTTGCTACATTCTTAATAATTACAAAGTACTTAAATAAGCTGTGTACTGTGTGATGGAGCAGAAGGTTGTTGTTCAGTTTTTTCTGTATCTGTTCTCTGTTCAACAGCACATCTTTCTATAGGTCTTTAGTTAAACATAAGCATCTCTGAGTTTAACTTCTGCTTTTGCTATTCAACACATCATCAGTAGTCTAATATACAACTTACATTTTCAGTTGGTCTTGTGTATGTTCATACAATGCACTTACATTGTAATTCAAATTAGTTTTCTTTGTGTAAAAAAAAGTTTTCTTTGTGCTTTCTTTCTTACACGTGTAACCAATTTTGTATTTTTTGTAAAAATTAAAAGAATTTAAAAGAATTTACAGTTACTTGCCTCATAATGACGGCTTCATCTTTCCCTTAACATCTATAAGTTTTGGTCAGAATAAAGACTCAAGTGTATACCTAATAAGTTTGCTTTTGTTTTCACATCATGCCATTGTTTCATCACATGTTCATTTTAAAAGGCATATGCAAAAACTCTGGGACATACTCCATTGGCTGGACAAAGAGAACTTTTTGTCCTTTGCATGTTAGAAACACATATTTCTAATCACCATTACTTTTTCCTTCTCTTCTTTTGTGCATTTCTTCCACATTTGACTCATTTGGATAGCTTTGCAGTGGACCTCTAGCTGAACCTGACATCTTGTATCCATTTGCAAAAATGAATCTCAAGTCTGCCTCAGAAAAAAAGAGCACTTAACATATCCATTAACTTTCTTTACTGACACGCTCTGCAAGTCAGAGCAGAGAGAGCAGTAAACAACCACAACAAGCTCCATCCTTAGACTTCAGTTGAACACATCCAACAATGTCCTTTTTTTCTGGGGATTTTTTTTTGCCCCTCCTTTTAAAAAGGAGATGGCAATTTTTGGACACCCTTAAAATATATTTGCATACTTTCCATCTCACAAAAGCATTTTTTATATCATATTTGTAATAATTAGCTTTTTTTCCCCCTAATAAACGCTAGCCAAACATGTGAAAGACCTCAGTTACAACAGGCTGTTGTCTTGGTTGCAGCTTCTTTTCAAATTCAGCTGCATGTTGATTATTTTTAGGCAGTCTATGCATGCTATTTCATATCTTGTTTCTTAGCATATTTCAATTTTTACTAAAGCCTAGGCAGCTTTCTTTTAGATGCTTTTCGTACTTGAAAATAGTAGCATGTTGCCATTTCCTGGATAGCCATAGCATACGTATTTATACAAGACATTATGTAAATTTGGGAAGTCACCTGTGCAAAGAGGTGGTAATAGTTGGTTTCACTACTGAAAGATTCCATCACTCAAGGAATTTCTGTAACCTCAGAGGCTGCTAAATGGCAAAGCCCATTTATGATTGGATAATAAGATGAAGAGTATGTGACCTGCAGGACAGCTGTATGAGAACAGTAAAGATTCTGAGCAGCACAGAGAGTGCAGGCCCAACTGCTTTACCAAACCTTTACAGTCTGGTAAGGGTTGGGAGGACACAGAAATCATGTGGGGCCTTTCCACTCCTTCGCTCCTTTGGGGCAGGAAGCTTTGTGCTACCATTTTTAAGCTCTAGTATGCGTAAGTAATGGTCTAGAGGAATCAAAACAAGATTAAAATTTACATTGTCTGTCTCACTCTAACCTTACATGCTGCTACATGGCTTTGCCCATCCAGCTGTTCCTGTTGCTTCTGTATGAATGTTTTTAGTTGGTAGTTTCCTATTTGAATGTTGATACAAACAGATTTGATTGCTCTGGTTTGAACGTGAAGCGCGTAGTTGAGTTATACATAAGCTTTGCTGGTCTGTTTGGGTACAGGGCTAGGGACACATCTCCAGAATGACACTTGTATTATAAAGCATGTTTTACTTTCTGTGTGATGGAACGCATCTGTTTATCATGCTTTACCATACTTAGAAATGTGGCAGACCAGAAAGGAATGAAGCTGAGATCATTCTAAATTATTTGCTAATTATACAAATCCCAAGCATTTGGGTGTTTTTTTCAAACCACTGTATAACTGCTAGGCTTTTCTCAAAATGAAAGTTGGTAAACAAAACTCAAGTCTCTGTTTGTCCAAGATTGGAAATTATAAGCATTCTCTATTTTAATAAATGTGAAAATTAGTAAAGCTGTATATGAGAGTAAAACAATCATAAGCAAACAATGAGCTATGTCCTTAACAGCTGTTTGAAGAGTAGCCCATGAACTCAACAGATTGGCACTTGGAGCTGTTGCCAATGTAAACAATTGTGAAATGTATTAATGTTAGAATGTTGTAGTTGAACTGACACCCTAATACTTTCTGAATAACAAGTATAGGATGTTGCAACTTTGCTCCTCCAGGTGCTTTGCAGCAACAATGTCTTACATTTTTACACCGCGTCTCCCCATTCTTCCTTCTCCAGTTATTGTCTGTGCGGCCACACTCTGTTCCATGTCTGTGTGCACTCATGCATGCACTCACGTACAGGCACACACAAATGTTGCTTAATAAAAATGAATGCTTTATATGGAAGCTTCTGGAAAGTCAGGTTCCTTCTGATCTTTCACAACTTACTTTGGTTTAAATTCAGAGTTGGTAAAGCAAGAATGCTCTAACAAATAGCAGAATGTAAAATATTCTCTAGTTAGAGGATGTAAATACTGCCTGGTTTTGGTACTGATATACTGACAGCTACCACTTTTCCCAGGGGAAAAGCGTAGAATTTAATTTGTGTTCACTATGCAATATGAGTTATTAGACTATAGCTAAATATTAAACAGACATTTCATATTTCTCACATAAACTTACTGATGAGCTTTTTATATTTATCTCCTAAAACCAGCAAACACATGCAGACTTCCTTACATGAGACACAAAATGGAAATATCTGATCTTTCCTCTTTTTATTAATGAGGACAAAACCCACCATTTTGTTGAATATGAAAAGAATTTGCAACTTGACATTTTTGAAAATTAGTAGGTTTTCATAGGAACAAAGCATGTAAAGGGCATCTGCAACATATGCAGCAAGTGCTTGTGTATAGTGACATAGGTAATGTAAAAAAATCACCTGGGAACATCTGGATTCAAACAACTTTGTTGTGTTTGGGGATAATGAATTTTACTGTGATTTCAAGCTCTTAACATTTGGGATGCACTGCAACAAATATATGTCTTCCTTAGTTTGCAAAAAGACTTGAGGAAATACACTTCATGGATAATTTAAGGATTCTCCATTTTCTACCTGCATAGACCAGCATGCATACTGCTTGGATGGTAGTTAAATCTCAAGTAGTCCTGAATGACTTTGAGGAAAGCTTTTTGGCATCTGGGAAGGTGCTGTTTGTCTTGTTGTAAAAGATGTGAAAGGTATCACTCCGTGTGGGGAAATCTACACACATTTGGCCTAGTGAAGACTTCTGTGTTGCATGTGGCAGCCACCTACTATGATAAATACTGTTGTATTGAGTTAGGAACAGCATTTACGTGAAACTGTCAAATTCAAATTGACATTGCTTTAGTACTTAATTATACATAACTTTATTTATAATTATAATACATAATTACATTAGTATCTGAAATAAAACATGCAATTACTTGCTAAAGGTTTGAGTTCAAGTTTTAAAATATCTGAAAACAGAGAAAACATTGTACTGTTGAATTTGTATGTTTGTGCTGATTGCCAGACCACTTTAGCTTTCTTCACGCCTTTGCATTTATGAAGCTCTAGTGTAGCAGTATTTGCTTAGCTTCTAATTTTGGTTTGCTTTTTGTGTTTTTTCTTTCTCTCTCTTGGTTGTGCCGTTCTTCTTCCCATGATACTGTGCTCGCTCTTTCCGTGCATCACCTGTGATACCCCCCTGCTCCGACCATTCAGCTGTTGGTGAAGGGGGTACATGAAACTCTGGTAGCTCAGAGAGTTGTTCCTGCTCTCATTACTCTCTCCAGTGACCCTGAAATGTAAGTTCCCTGTCTTATATACCTAGCATCGCTCTTAATACTTAGAAAGAAATAACCATCAGTTATGTCTCTTAATCTATCTGAACAAAAATTGAATTACTTTTGAAGGAAAGTAACCTTTAAATCACTTATTTCTAAATAAAAAGGTTTACTGCAACACCTGGAATTAAACTGTATAAAAATGCTAAAGAAACTTTAAATACTTCAAACTTTAAATAGAAAACTTAAATCCATTAAATTTAATTTTTGTTTTCTATATTTAATCGTGTTCTCAGTTTTCAAATTTGCTTACATCATTTCTAGCAGAAAGCTGGATACTACTATTCTGTAACACTGTCATCTTTGCTACTGCAAAATTACATATCATCAGCATTAACAAAATGCAAAGTAGTTTTGGCTGCATCTCATTTCTGATAGACAACTGTGGCACTTCATTTCCTGGACATTCTGATGTGGTATTTCTTTCAAGCTAAGGAGGGATGCTTTGCTAATCTCACTAACAGCTTATTACTAACAGATGCTACAGCATGAATAGAGTCTTAGTGGCTTTAATGTCTTGTGTGGGTGACTAAACCAAGAACAACCCCAAGAGTCTGCCTGCCCATCCTCAGTCACAGCTAACCCAGTTCTTCAAGTTTACCAAAGCGTTTTTTATTGCATGTTGACTGGTTTACAGCTGACTCTTCGAGGCATGAGTGAAGCATTAGTTGACAAGCGGGTTGCTCCAGCCCTTGTTACCTTGTCCAGTGATCCTGAATTGTGAGTTTCAGACTGAGACCTTGAGTTAATCCTGTCTTTTTCCTGGTCTGCTTTTTTTTTTGTCATTGCTAGAAACTAATGTAACTTAAAAGTACTAATTTTTTTAGTTTTGCTTTAAGTAATTTTGTTCTTGGTGTTGAGTACATCTTAAAGACTCTATTCTTCTATTGTAGTTCAGTAAGGATTGCTACAATCCCTGCCTTTGGGACCATCATGGAAACTGTTACTCAGAGAGAGGTAAGACAGCTGTTGCCACCTGTGTTTTTGTAGCATAAGAAGTGGATGACTTTTTTATAAATCCAGAATAAAAGAAAGGGCAACTCATAAATTCTTTCTTTCTTTCATTGTCATATTCTCTTCCAAAATGCTTTCCGGTTTTGCAATGGCTTTTTTTTTATTTTTTAAACAAACCAACCCTCATAACTAATAAAAAAGCATTTCCTTCTAAATCTCAAACAAACATAAACAAACAGAGACAGATAAGTAGAGAGGAGGCCTGTGCTAGAAGATGGGAAATCCCATGCTCAGAATGTTTTTTTTAAAACCTTCTCCAGTACAGTTGTGAAATCTAACTCAATTATTTCCAAATGAAGTAGTTCTGTTTTAAAATGGGGACCAAAAACGTCCACATACGTATATTGTACTATTTTAGATGCTTTAGGATTTCCTGCGTGGCTCCCAAATACTTTAGAAGAGCACAAGACTCTTGTTGTTCCAGTCATATCTGCTGGTTTAGCCCTTGGTGTCCAGGATGGCACTGAAAGACATAATGACATTACCAAAGTATTCCCTGAATATGTAGAGATGCAATTCCTTCTCGTTTCTTAAATGATGATACTATGGTAAAAGATAAGAATTCTGAAGGCACTCAGGATTCTGCTGTAAGCAGTAGAAAACTGGATTTTGTTTCATATACCAACCGTGCAATCGAATTTCTTCTGTAAGCCCTTGCAGCTTTTTGCAGAGCTTGCATTCTTCCCGTAATTTCAACATATTCTAAAAGAATGTGTTTGAGGAAATGTGAGTAATGTGAGTCAAGTCAGTGATGACTCACACTTACTTGGAAGATGGAAAAGTTAGAATTTTGTAGCTTGGAATGCATGCCTATAATCAGTTGGGAAGAATATTGTTTTGCTACCACACAGAAATTACTGTATCCATTGCACTAATTATAATAAGCCTTAGAGTACAGAGGTGATAGCACCTTCCAAAATGTATCGTAAAATGTTCTTTTTTCAACTTTGAATGCAAATTAAATACATATGTCATCTTATTTTCAGTTTTCTAGCCTTTAGTTGAAGAAATCTTTTTAATTCCATTGATTTTATGATGGTTACTTTTGCATCTCTGTCCTCTGCAAAAATATTTTCAGCCTATTAATTGAGATACATTACAAAAAACGCCATTACTGAAGTTGTAATTAAACAGGAAAACTCTGTAGTTACTAATAGTAAGAGGGAAACTGTAATAGCAGGTAAAAAAGGGAGTATCAGACTCAAGGAAACCTCAGGAGGAAAGATCAGCTCTATGGAAGCACTGTCTGTTGTTGAAAGATAGATCAGATTAAAACCCTGGTAACAGTCTTTTAAAACATAGAGGTGCACTGAAGAGCTTGGAACATCCTGTTAGAAAAAAATCTGTAAATTAGAAGAAAGTCCAAGGTCTGTCATCTGAAATATGGAAGATTATAAACATACTCTGAACTGATCATAACAATTTCTATCATCTTCATTCTTTTGTGTTCTTTCTATTTCTCTGGAAATATTTAAGCTTCTGGAGAGAGTAAAAATGCAGCTGGCATCTTTCCTGGAGGACCCTCAGTATCAAGACCAACATTCTTTACATACAGAAATCATAAAAACATTTGGAAGAGTTGGACCTAATGCTGAGCCCAGATTTAGAGACGAATGTAAGTTGCATCCATGGGAAGATGCAGTCTTCCTCTCTCTGTCCAAAAGCTAATAGGTATGCTGGTTATACTGATGAGGTTTTGCTTTTTTTTCTGTAAACTGTTACTATTTCAAAGGTACTTGAAGGTATCTTTTTATTTTAGGTGGTGCTACCACAAATTTTTATTTCAAGTGTGAGTCAATCCATTAAATGTGCAAAGGCAATCCCATCAAAAGCAATTGTTTGCAGTTCTTACTCCATGCTGATGTGTGAAGTTTCAGGTGCCTGCAGTTGCCACATAGCACCTGTTTAATGCTAAACAAGTCTGTGGAAGGCAGTTTCAAATACTTACTTCTGTATTTACTTTTCCAGTTGTTATTCCACACTTGCACAAGTTAGCCTTGGTCAACAACCAGCAGTCTGTTGATTCGAAGAGACTGGATATCGCTACCCACCTGTTTGAATCCTACAGTGCTCTTTCCTGTTGTTGTATCCTTTTTTCAGGGGAAGTTTAGCTGTTATTTCTCTGGTGGTGAGAGAAGTTTAATATTTGAGAAATAACTAAGTTTGTCTTTCAATCTGTGATGTAAAACATGATCTATTCAGCATAAGGGCGAGGTTTTCAGAGATGGTGAATATCATGGATTAGCTGGACACCAGGTGCCCACCAAGCCACTCCCACTCTCCTCCTCAGCAAGATGGGGTGAGGGTGGGGGAGAAAATCAGATGGAGAAAAACCTCGTGGGTCAAAATAAAGGCAGCTTAAAGCATAAGCCATGCATGGAAGCAAAGCAAAACAGAAGGTTTATTCTGTACTTTCTATTGGCAAGCAATGTCCAGCTATTTCCTGGGAAGCAGGGTTTCAGCACATATGGCTGTTGCTCCAGAAGACAAACATCATAATAACGAATGGACCCTGCTCCCGCTCCTACTTTCTCTTAGTTTTTATTTCTGAGCAGGCATCATATGGTATGGAACATCCCTCTGGTCAGTTTGGGTCATCTGTCCAGGCTGTGTCCCCTCCCAAGATCTTGCCCATCCCCAGCCTGCTGATGGGGGAAATGTTGAGAGACAGCCCTGATTCTGTGCCAGCACTGCTCAGCAGTAGCCAAAGCACCGGTGTGTCACCAACGCCTTTCTGGTACCAATGCAAAGCACAGCACTGAGGGCTGCTGTGCAGAAAATGAAATCCAGCTTAGCCAGACCCCATACAGTGGAACTGATAGATACTTTAAAAAACAAAGCTACAAAACAAAACTCTTAAACTTAACCAATAAATCAAGAAAAAATATTAAACTAATTGTATGGATGTATGAAATACATGATGTTAAATATATTTAAGATCTTTTTTCCTTTTTATTAGTCATGAAGTGTCAAATGCTGTTCCATTTTCTTAGTTTTGCTAATGTCCTTGTGTTCCATAGAACAAAGTTATCAGAAGACAGAAAAAATAAAGTGTAATTTCAGAAGGCAATCCTTATAATACCTTAACAACCTGGATTTTAGTTATTTCCGAGGATTTAATGGTCAATCACTTTTTACCAGGACTGAAATGTTTACGAACTGACATGGAACATCTCTCTCCAGAGCATGAGGTGAGCAGCTATGTTTACTAACTGAGTATGAGACATAGGGGGCAGAAGTTGAAATGTAATGGCATTTAAAACCAGAAGTTAAGGAGAGCTGCTCATAAGTAGTATCAAAACATGGCATTGAGGAGTTTTTTAATAAAGGTCACATGATTTCAAAACCAGTAAAATCTTGTAAAATGTATTTTTAAGCTGAGGACCTCTGCAGACAAACACTCAGCTGTCAGAAATGCATGTAGAAACACAGATCTTCCTAGACTGAAGGAAAAGGAAACATTTTTACCATCCTTAAGTTAATCAAACAAAGGATACTAAAATCGATGGCTATAGTATATCCAAGGAAATGCAAACAAAAATTGGTGTGATGCAGGAAAGAAACTATTAAGGATTAGGGAAGTAGAGTCCTAAAATACCTGGGATACACTTCATATCTGGAGTACTGTGTCCAGTTCTGGACTCCCCAGTACAGAAGCATGGTCTTAGTGGAGAGAGTCCAGTGAAGGGCTGGAGGAGAGAATGAGAGAGCTGGGCCTGTTCAGCCTGGAGAAGAGAAGGCTTGGGTGAATTTTATCAGTGTAAAGGTAAATACCTGAAGAGAGACGAATGTAAGTTGCACCAGGCTCTTCTCAGTGGTGCCCAGTGACAGGACCAGAGACCATGGGCAGAGTTGGGTTTCTTTTTATTGTGAAAATGACTGAGCAGTGGCACACATTGTCCAAAGAGGTTGTGGAGTCTCCGTGCTTGGATACTCAAAAGCCAAAGCCATCTGGACATGTTCTTCCTGGGCATTTGGCTTCAGATGGCCCTGCTTGAGCAGAGGGTTGGACCAGATGATCCTCCAGAGGTCCCTTCCAACCTCAACCACTCTGTGATTCTGTGAATTGTAAAGAGCAGATTAAAAGAAGCAGACAGGACATGGGAGTGAACAAGATCTCCTCTGGTAGCAGAAGCTTACAGAAAGCAGCAAAAAACCAAAAAAGTTAGCAGAAGTCAGCTTGAGCAACTTGAAAATCTTGGCCATATGCACTTTTTGGGTACGTACTTGAGAATGAGTACTAACAGAGATTGAAGCAAAGAGATGTCATTTTGCACGTTGGGGAAAATCTTAACAGGATGAACATTTCAAGGGATGGAGGAAAAGATTTAATCAGAGTGTACAGAGGAATAGTGTTGTGGTCTTTGAAGCTTAATACTGCACTTTCATGAATTACTTTGTATGTGAGAAAATTAATTTATTTTCCTTGTGTTTGCAAAAGTGACTGAATTGAGATTACTGTATTCTCTAGGAGTCCTAAATTCTTATATTCAGTAACAAATTTCTTCCAGTTACGCTTTCCATCTAAAAGCCTATAGTATCAATCTTTTATTTTCTGTATATATTATTGGAAGAACTTTTCAACCTGAAAGGAAAGAATCTGAGTCCAGGAGGCTGAGTCAGAAGGAACAGTAGTGACCTGAGCATCACTCAAAGGCAACAGAATTGTGATTCCTTACCATGGGCAGCACTGGAGATGTAGCACTGATAGATATTCTGTGTTCAGAAAGAGCTGGAAGATGGACTGGGAAGTCTTAAGCATATATCTGAAAGCTGCAGTAGGCAAAAGTTTCATTTTCTTTCACTATTGGGATAACTGATACAAATATTGCTACTTCATTTTTGTAGTTAATGTAACTTCTAAGGTTTAAAGACAGTTCAAGAGATGCGCTGAATTAGAACAAGAGGTTTGACAGAGTTTAAGGACTGGACTAGGGTTAAAAGTAAATCAGTAAGTAAAGACAGCTCTCAATCCTCCATTACCACATTCTGCATTACTGTGATTGATTTCAGGCATGATGCCAAGTGCTTTGTTTTTTTGGCCAGAGAGAAATATAAAATTAAAAATATTTACTCCTGCTCCAGTGGGTTAGAAAACTCACTACGGGCTTTACAATTTTTATCGGTTTTTTTGTAGAAATGGGTATCTGGTGCTTGATCAGCTTCATGCTTCAACAGGATGTTTGTAGGCATCATCATAGAGGCTTCTGAGGCCCACTGAGTTCTATGTCTGTCTTGGAAGCCTTCTCAAAATCGTGTTTTCTGAAATGAATGCCGTTTAGTGTCTCAAATAATTAGACATTTGCATAAACAGAATTAAGCCTTTTTTCGTTATTTTGGCCACTGTGATGTTATTCATGATTCAAATGGCATATCACTTGACAAACACACATTTTCTAAATCACAGAGCCTTAGCTCTAATGGCTCTAATGTCAGTACTGAGTTTATGCTCATCTTGGAAGGGTAGCATTGTGGAATTGGCTTGTATGGTCCTGTCAGGCAGCATTTGCCACTCATACCTCATACTTGTTTTCCTTTCTTTCATATAAATGAAAGTGTAAGTTGGGCATTTAGGTCAGAACTCATCTTTAAAAGAAACATTTCACGTTGTGCAGACATTCAGATACTTTACCAGCATCTCTAGTTCAATGTCAAGTCCCTTCTTCCTCATTTTCCACTTGCCTTCTGTGGGTTCTCGAACTAACTGGGTTTGAGTTGCATGATTGTGAGTCAGTACTTGATAAAAATATTTAGTCCATATACTGCAGTACTGTTTATAAGACTTAAGCATGTTAAGTCTCTTAAGTGTCTCTAAATATAGAGTTAGTGCTCTAAAATACCTCTCTTTAAGGAGATGTGATTTCATAATAAGTCCTATGACCAAATAAAGAGAACCCAAGGGAATAGGTCTGAGCAGTATGTGCAAAGCCATAATGTAGAAATTTAGAAATTATTTGGGGAAGAGGGAAAAATTGCTCCACTTCATCCAAGAATTACACAGCCTTCCAGAAGGAGCTGTACAGTGGATGGGAACTCCACTGTCTTATTTAAATGATCCTGGGTCCTTGACGAATTATTCTCCCCTTTAATCAAGACTTCTTATTGTTCATATTTGGAACATCTGGATTCAGATAGATGTACAAAAATGTAGGAAAACTCCAGTGCACAGGTAGAAATGCTAAGTAACAAAAATTATGGTGGCTGTGCTTAGAAATTTCAGGGCTTTTTTGATACAGAACAAAAAGCTTGCTTTTTCACTGGAATTCTGAATGTATTTCTCTTGTACCTCTGTACTCTTGAGCATTAAGTATTTGTATAACATTTCATGCAAATGGAGGACAGCAAATTTAGCAGGAAGAGTTATAGTCCTGTGTGAATGCCACTCTCTGAAACAGTCAAGGGTATGTAACACCTGCTACCTAAAATGTTTCAAATGCTAAAGTAATACTTGTGGAGAAATAGAGTGAGCAGTGGCACAGATCTGCAGACCAGGCCACATCTCATCAGTGTAATTAATGGTTGTGCTCCAGATGTCCAAAGTGACTTTACAGAAACCAACATTTTAATGTATACAAATACATTTAAAAATAGTTACCACTTGGTAGTAACCATTAGTGACTGATCTGTATTTTAGAGATTGGAAATAGGTTTTTTCCTTTGTTGTATATATTGAGGTTTGGTAAGACACTACTAATTTTAATTGCTTGTAGCTTTGAGATTTTAAGTTTAGTGTCTCAAAAAAAATATTTAGCTTTCTCCTGAGCTGTGAGCAGAGGAATTTTCCATTTATGCAGTGTGTATATATGTGTGTGTGTATATATATTTATAGTTTCATACTTTGCATTCTAATTCTTTTGCCTAAGTGTTTCAAGTGCTTTTGTCTTAAAGTGTTAAAACAGTACTGTTGTGAGCAGGGCAGGGAGGCATTTACCTGTCCCATGAATTAATTGTAGGATTTTTTTACTTTTTTTTTTTAAAGCCTACTATTGGGAATCATTCCTTTATTTTTGGAGAAATGTAAAAATGTCAGTGTGGAGGTGTTTTCAGTCTTAAATACTCAGCAGAAACCTTTAACACTGTAATTGCCTAAATAAAGAAAAAAGCCATAAGTCATAGGAACTCTGGAAGACACCAGTGGAATGATACTGAGTTGATTTTAGCACTTCCTTCCATTAAGATGTTGTCTTAGGATGCCATCACACTTTTTTCTTCCCTTGCTTTTTCTTTCATGCATAATGTTCATGAAGATAGAGTGTGTCACAGAAGTGAGTTTGCTTTAGCTCTGTTTTTAAAAGCCTGAGGAAAAAGGAGGGAGTCTTGAACTTCTGTAACTATTTGGAAAACATTTTCTTCCTTAAGTTATTTTGAACGTTTTTGTTGTTTCTAACCACAAGGCATTATCAGATAACTGGAACTCAAAGGCACTTGAAAAAAAACAGGGAAACATTTTGAACAGTTCTGCTAATGTCAGAATTATTTGCAGAGTAGATTTCATAAGAAGTAATAATGTAAAAGGAAAGATGTCAAATGTCATGTATCTCTCTCTTCCTTATGTGTCTTAGGTTATTTTGAGCTCTATGATAAAAGAATGTGAACAGAAAGTGGAAAACAAGACCGTCCAAGAACCGCAAGGGTAAGACTTCCACTTCCCTTTTTTTATGTGACTCCAGAGTAGCGTTCTGCAGAGTGTATTCCATAATGGTGTCCAAGGTTTGTGACCTGAAATCCTGCACTGACATATGCTGTATTTGAAAACAGATTTTAGAAACTTTAAACAACAGTGGTTGTTTCTGTCTCCAGTGTAAAACACAGGACAACTAATTTTTTAATAGGAATGATGTTCTTTGTTCTTAATTTTTCCACAAAGAGAGTAAACCCAGCTCTCCAGGGAGGCATCAGACACACGGTGCACATGCATCCATTTGCCTCACATGGTAGAGACGGTATCATGTGTGTGCACTTCCTGATAACAAAAGTAGCCAACAGACCCACGTGGGACATGGAAATTTGGAAAGCTCAGTGTCATTATGATGAGTTGTATGTGCTCTGTTGCCTGCTTATTGCCTGGAATGGCATGCCAGCAGGTTAATTCTTGTGGATTATTATATAGTTTAATAAATCCTTAGCAGTGTTGCCAGGAAGAATGTGAGAAGGTATCTGAAAAGAGAATCTGTTCTCAATCGCAGTGCTTTGTCATGAGAATTGAGACAATTACTGAAGCTTGTTCATGTCATGCTTCCTTATCTGTAACAAACTGATAGAATTTACTTCTTGAAAGAGCTCACCCATAGTCCTGGAAGCAACTGGTAGTTTGAGAATGACTAAAGTAGGAAAGATGTACAAGAATTGAACAGAAGAAATGTGAAGTAGAAGAAGGGTCAGTCTCTCACACACAAAGTAAAATACTTCAGGCTTTACTAGTAGTAAATACTTCAAAATCAGAGTCAGTCCTATTAAGCCATTGCAGAAACAGATAAATCCAAACCTGATACAACATCTACTCTATTTTCTTTTAGAATGCAGCTGCTGAAAGCTAAGATATGCAAAGGATAAGTCTTCGCAATGTGTTCCTTTGTTCTTTAATTAGGCTTCCCCTTTCTTATTCAAAATCAGGCTATGGTTGCAGTCTTGTACGGTACAAAATTAACAAGAAATATTTTACCACTGAAGAAATGACCTTTTCATATACGTAAATATCTCCATTTTCTTGCTAATTTCAGTTCCTAATTTCAGTGACAAATACGTATTTGACAAAGGATTTAAATGCAACTGGGATTTAAATTACTGGGCTTTGTTAACAGCATAGGAATGCGTGTACAGAAATCAAAATGGATGCAAAAGCAATCATAAGATGTTGTTATCTTGTCTTTTCCCTTTGCTGTTAGAAAAAGTTGTCAAATAATATGGGATCAAAGAAGTAGTTTTTTTAGAAGGTTAAACTTTGCATTTTTAAAAAATTGGATAGCCAATTTTGTTAAACATTTTATTTAGGAATTAACAAGGTATTTCAATCATGGGCAACAACTTATGTTTCAAACTGATGGTTATAAAATGCCCACCAGGAATGCTTGTTTTGGCCTAGAGCTTCCCCATAAAACAAGCAGAACTCTGTGTAGCATCTAATTCATCTAGACACCAGGAAAAAATTTGATGTTTGCACATTATTTTTGTTTGTGGGTTGGGTTTTGGATTGAGTTTTTAAATAATGAATAAATGCAATGACTTTTCTGTAGGACTGATTGTTTCAAACAAGATATACTATTGCTTTGTTGGGTTCTTTGATTACTTTTTAAAGATGTGAGACTCAAATTATTTGATTTCATATTAATTTTTGCTAAGTTTAAATATTCAATTTGCATAGTCATGGAAGTACTTTGGGGGCATATTTAAACTTTTGAGTATGCTGGGTGCTGTGGATTATGTTTCTATTTACAGTAATGTAGTATTAGAAAACATGAACTTCTAGACTCTGCAGTTGTTAATTTTTAATTTTTGACATCAGATGGCTGATATCCCCCAAATTGTTTCAAAAATCAATGGAATACTTCCTTGTTTTTCTCAAACTTATTCAGGATTATTAGAATAATGAAAGCACAGTTTGTTTAAAACGACCGGTTTGTCACCAGTTGCTAGGCTTTCTTTTCTGAAGTGAGCAGTTTTATTTTCTTAATGCTGGTAATGCTTGGAATGTACAATATTTCCCAAATAAGTTTTCGTAGCTACACACAACTCTAGGATACCTCATAGTCTGAGATAGCTTCTTGTCCTTAACCAGCTGATAGTGAGTGTAAACTGTTATTTACATAATTTATATGCCCTTGCTTTATCATGAAATCAAAGGAAATTGCGTAAGACATCCATCTTACAGTAGCAGTAATTTCCCTGCTGAGTTTTATCAGCTGGAAATATGTGATTCGTTAGTTGACTGGAGATGTTTAATCAAGCCAGAGATGTCTGGCTGCATGATTGTGCCTGAAATAAATATTTTACTTTAAAAGTTTATAATTAAGCTATCTGCAAATGCACAGTACAGCTCTAGTGAGAAGCTTCCCTTTTATTTTTAAGGTACTTTAAAAAGAACCAGAAATCGTTATCACTAAGCACCTTTTCTTTGTGGTGTGAAATGGGAGAAAGTACTGGGTGTATCCCTTCTACCTTTGAAGAAATCATTCAAGTTCTGTTGAAACAATTCAGAGTTAACTTCAATTTGATCTCCTTGATGCAAGTGTGTCTAACAGAACTCTGTATAACTTTTCAGACTGAAAGGTCAGTTCCTGGAATCTGGCCTTTGCCAGTAAGACAGATTTTGTGGTCTTAGCTATAATTTTGAAATGCAGAGTCCACGCTGAGTTCACAAGGGAGAATTTATTTGGTAATGTTTTCTAAAATTGTCCTTGTCTAATGTTGAAAAACACTTGCCATTTTCACTACAAATATAGGAAGAATGGAATATTTATTAATATTCCTGCTATGAACATTTGCTCTATCTTGAGACAGCTGACTCCTACTGTGCTAAACAGTTATATATATCTGATATGTTGTTAATTAAAAAAAAAAAAAAATCTGTTAATTTCACAGCATTGGGATAATTTCTTAACATATTGTTCAAAGCTTAGCATCTTGTAGCTTCAGCATTGATGGGATTGCTCCTTCCAGTCCAGTTTGTGGGAAACCTATGGACTCTCCATTGTCCTATCTAGTATGTCTCAAGTAGGAACATCCAAGCACAGGTTATAGGAGCCACATTCACAACAACCAGAAGGAGAAGCTCCTTACCCAGCGAGGGGCTGACCCAGTAGGATTCAGAGTGGGGTTTGCAAGAAATTTATAAGGAGATCAAAGGAAAGCTCATCAAGTAATATAAAATAAAGATTTATTGGGAGTTACTAGGTTGACAATCCTCACCAATTTTTAACTCTGCTTGGGTGGAAGTAGTTGGAAAATAAAGTGTTGAAAATTAAGGAGAGAGGTCACTGTTTTGTACTTACCTTGCTTTTGCTCTTCTCTACACATCTGCTAATGGTCGCTGTTGGAGGCAGGGTACTTGGGTTAGAAAGGTCTGTGTCTGAACTAATACTGTTAAACTTACACTAAATAAACATAACAATTGACATTTCTGATGAGAAGGCAAAGCCAGTCTCTCACAGAGGTGTTTGTCACTACAGCAATTCCCAAATAGGTAGCAAATGCTAATGTGGTGACATCCAAAGGTACTAAAAATTAGTGTGCACAAAAATATTTTGCCATTTTCACAGGCACTGTGAACACATTATAATCAATTTAACAGTGTATATATGGAACTAGGTAGTGATGGGTTTTCAATTCTTCTTCACAGACTGATCTTTTATGGTAAAACCCCTGAAACACGAAGACAGTTTAGTTGCTTAATAAATAACATAACAGCATAATGTTCTTTTTAATTTGTAGTCTTATGCCACTAAATGTTTTCCTTTCCTAGCTCAATGTCAATTGCAGCGAGCCTGGTGAGTGAAGATACGAAGACCAAGTTTTTGAACAAAATGGGTCAGCTGACTACATCAGGTGCAATGTTGGCTAATGTGTTCCAGAGGAAGAAGTAAGATGGGAAAAGGAACTCCCAGCTAACACTAAGGTGGACCTCACAGAGACTGGTTCCTGTACTTGAAGTACTTGCCTTTTAATTTCTTCTCTTTTGTTCTTGTAGTATAATTTTATTCTAACCTCCAAAGATATTTGCACTGCTTTTGAATATCGCTGTGTATCTGTTAATTTTGGGTTAACTGTGGTTGATATAAAACTGAAATCATAGTCTGTACCAAGTCCCTGTTCTGTGTTCTTGTCTTTCCAGCATAATTTTTTTTATATAGTGGAAGGTTTTGGTTTTTTTATTTTCTGACAGGATATCAGCAAATATCTGTATTATACATGGAGCTATTCTGACGGTACTTAAAATAATGTAAATTTGAAGTCATTGTCATGAAGTAATAAAAGTGGAGATTACTTATGTATTTAAATTATGAGAGAGTAATGCAGATTTTTTAATTACGTTTCTAAAAAGAGGAAGAGCCACCAGCATTTGTCTGTGCTTCTAGGGTTGTTTTTTGTAAGTATTGTGCATCTTGAATCCAGAGGAATTGCAGTATCTAATGTATGAGACTGCTTGCACTGCATCAGTCTGCAGGGAATGCTCATGTTTCAGATGCTTTATGCTGACATTGTAAATGCTGTACAAAGTCCTTCAGATAAAATTCTCACATCTATGTGGGTTTTTTGAGGGATTTTTTCTTTTATTGGGGTTTTTGTTTTATTTTAAAGCACTTTACAAGTCTACACATCCACAGGCACATCCATTAAGTAAAGGAAAAACATGATAAATTACTAAATGTTAATAAATGTGTAAGCTACTACACAGGGTCCCCAGTACAGTTCTGCAGGCAGAAGGAAACCTTATGCAGGAGAGAGACAGCTTTCATCTTGCACTCAGTGTGCAGTTCTGTGGACTGTGAAAACTAAATGTATTTTGTTGTTCAGATTGAATTTCGGTTCAAATTTAATTTTGGAGTATTTGAAACTATGTTGAGTTTGATGTGCAGTTTCTTTAAAATGTTAAATAGACTGCCTACGTACTTTTTGCAAATGACATTACAGGGAGGATATTCAACAACTACCAAATATTTTTGTTCGCGAGGAAGCATTAACAACTAAATCCTTTTTTCTTATGCAGCACTTTTTTTCCCCCTCTTTATGTCAATGTAAGCTTCTGAAAGCAAACTCAAGTGCATGCATGAACTGGTATGAGGTAGCAAAATATAAAAGCTCAGGCATTCTCTGACATGATACCATTCAGCTGGAAGTATGGACATCTTTGAGGACAGGGAAAGCAAAAAGAGTGAGAGAATAAAGTATTCCCTCCTGAAACAGAATATGGATGGAATAGCACGTCGGGTATCACCATTAGATGGAAATAATGGAGATAACTTGAGGCTTCTGAGTGCTTCGTGTCTGTGCCTGTTGGCTCTGCCTATGCTGTTGCCTGCCGCGTTTGTGTTGTGACAGGGCCTGCTGCTCACGTGCGCACCGTCCGTCCCCTTACACTGCACTGATGAAACATTTTTCTGGAGGTTACAGACAGCTCCATGCCTTCGTGTTGCTCGTTACCATGAAAGTGTACTTTCAGCAGACTGACTGTGAAATGGAGACATTCCTGAGGAATGGGAAGTGGTGACGTTCCTCTCTATTGTTCTGTTCTCAATAAAAAGTTTTGTATACCTGCCTTGTCTTGTTACTTCTGCTCTTCCCTGAAAAGGACTATCGCATCAACAGAGCTGTTACAGGAGAGATGTCTAATGGACAGAAAGTCTTTAGCCTTAACTCTTTTTACATAGCAGGTGGTAGGTTGAACTTGCTCAATTTCCTATCTGCGTGCTTGGCTTCTAGACATGTGGCTTCACTGCCATTTTCATGCAGGGTCTCCTCTTCTCCTGTGTCTCCTGTGTTACAGTTTTCGTTTGGGGTTTTTTTCTCCTTCTCTTTCTGACTTCTCCAGCAGGTGCAGTGCCAGAGACAGCTTTGTAGTCGTGAGACTGAAATAACAGGTCCATGGTTAAGCTTCTGTTTTCCAAAGTGGGGCTGCTGCCTGTGAGAGTGGCTGCTCACCTACGCTGAACTTCATCCAGTGTTTGGAAAACTTGCAAATCGGCACTAGCCAAAAAACTGTGACAGCAATTTAACTGTAAAGAAAGTTAGATGAGACTCTTTAGTTTGTTAGTATAAATGTAGCATCTTTACCCCAAATAGGTCCAGTCTCTCCAGTCTCTCTTGAAAAGGGTAGCTTTTGCTACTCAGGGTTCTACTTCACACCAGCTGTAGGAGTTTGAGCAAGGATCCCAGGAAGACCAGCACAGTAACTACTGAGGTGAAAAAATTACTGTGTAGGCAGCAAACTTCCAGTGCAGGTTGTCTTCAGGAGTTTTGCCTCCCAAATTTCAGGTGTCTGTTAGTATATGTTGGTTGCAGGAGTTTTTGGAAGTCTTTATTAGTTTTCAAATATAAACAGATTTTCAAGATTGCAAGAAGTTGTTCCATGTGGGGTTTGGAAATATTTGGGTTTTTTCTGATTATGCCTTCTAACTATGGCACTGTAGCATTCGGGACTGGAAAAGAAAAGAGAGACCCATTTAATGAGAAGAATTACCAGAATATTTTAAATTAACTTCCCGCCCCCCCTTTCCTGTTACTATTCAAACTAAGTGAACCTTTTGGGAGAAAATGTTTTGTTAAAAGAAAGCACATCCCCTAAGGGTTGTCTTCAATTGCTTATGGCTCTGCCTGAGTAAGGATTCTGTAAGAAACCTAAATGTTTGCTTTATTGGTATTGCCTGAACTTCTTCAACTTGTTGGCTTTAAATGTTGAAGGTCTCATGCTGCCCCTAGTGAAATTTTAGACAAAATCTTAGTATCTTTATTTAAAATATTGAGTCTTGTGTTCTTAAGGAAAAGTGATCAGTGGGCTGAAAGCACCTGGCTGCCTGAATATGTTTTCTGTAGATTAAGCGTAAGGCTAACTGATACTATTCCTATATTTTGTTCTGAAAGAGATTGTTTTCTAGAACTCTAAATTAGGCAAATTGCTCTTTTTGTATCTTCTAATCAAGGTGAATAAAGGGAGCTCCTTAAGAAAAGCTGCTCAGTCTTCTGCCAGTTTCTTCCCACTCCCTTTCTGCCCCCAGAAGAAAAACAATCCTGCTGTTACTGTACATAAAAGTCTATTCTGGTTAGGAGAACTAAAAGCAGTGTTTGAATGGATTTGGGGCTAGAGAAGGTGAGAAAGCTGATGGATTGAAAGATTTAAAATTATCCATGAAGAATATCTGTTGTGAAAAACAAAGGGTTTTTGTAATATATTGTGGGAATTCATTGCTACATAGGGATGATAAGATGATTCAAAAAGGTGCAGAAAAGCAGATTTGTGGGATATTTCTACTGTCTCTGTTGTGACACTGTTAATGGCATTTTTCTGTTCCAGGAGTCAGTGGCTCTACATTTTAGTGCATTTATGAAGATGAGTATAATGCATTCAAAATGTTTTAAGTAATTTCCCATATGGAACTTACTGATGTTGATATTTAAGTATACTATTTAAGTAAAATGTTGATATTAAGGAAACTTTAGTAAAAAGTACTAGCATGGGTTCATGGAGCAGAAAGTTGCTGATGTGTTGATACAGCAAACTGATTGGCATGGCACAGATCTGAGCTGGAATCTCAGATTCCAGAATTTCCAGGAAACAGAATTTCCTGCATCAAATATAAGTGCTGATGAATAATGGGAATGAAGGCAACAAGGTTTCAAGGAAACCGATTCACTGGTTTTCTGAGTGCGTTTGGCTAGTGTTTCTAGCAAATATATTTGGATCCATAGCTAATTTGGTTTAGACTATGAAATTGGCCAACAAAGGCCCAGAGGAGCGTGGTTGTTGAATAAAGCTGCTCAGGTCCTGGATGCCAGCGGTGTACACTGATATATCGTGTGTTAACTAATCCAGATGAGTAACCATAAATGACTAATCATTTTTCCAGAGAAGCTGATCCTAAGGTGTTCTGCCTTTAGGTTTAATGCTGGCCAGTTTTCATCCGTACAGGTAAGCTGTATGAAAAGATGATTCTGCTTGCAGTTAGTAACAGGGAAGTCAGTGGTAAACAGCCTCTATCTTTGGAGGCATCTGCACTACATGCTGAGCTTGAACGTCCATCACACTTCCAGTTTGGTGAAAGACTTCCTTAGACTGAAGATTTCCATTTCCTAGAAACTTCTGAGCATGAGCAGTTCTACTGCAGAAGTCAGTGGCTTGAAACAGTGACTCACCACTTGGTGTCAAGGGCCAACACCATGGCAGTGGTCAGTCTGGTTCCTTTCCCAGCACTGGGATTGCACGTGCTCACCACTGCATCCCTCAGTCACCCCATGTCGGGCTGCTCTGCACCCTACCCTCTGACCTCACCATCCCACAGAGGCAGAGGGTAGAATGTTTCTTCTACCACTTACTGTGTGTTTGCAAATAGGACGGTTTGCTGTGTATTTGAATATTGCCATTCCCAAAACTGTTGTGAGTGTGGTCTTGTGCTGCTGCTCCTTGTCCTGCACTTTCACAGAGACTTTTCCCATTCCACAACACATGAGAGGCCCCTTCAGGAGATGGAGGCAGCACAGTGGAGTCCTGCTGAAGTGACAGCAGCTGTAGCAGAGCGTGTGCCTTGTCGGATCATGTGGGTCGTTCTGTCAGACACTTGCACCTTCCCTTTAAATACACTGTAAGGGGAGGGGAAGTGGTGGCAGGGAAGAAGCAGCTGCAATGTTTAATAGGCAATAAGGGCTCATTTAGGTTTGATCCCTTGCTGACAGATGAATGCACTCCATTGATCTAAGTATGCGTTATCTCAGTCACGTGAGTTTTCAAAGGAGTTTGGGATCATTAAGTGTGTTGTTAGATAAGATGGCACGGTGGCTCTGGGGAGCTGTTAATGGGGTGTTGCAAAGGAGTTAGGGTCTCAGTTCCCCTGCTGAGGGGTTGGTGGGTGTTTGCCAGCCTTAAAGACTCATCTCCAGGGCTTGAGGGGTATCCTGGGCAGAGCAAGCTCCCCAGTTCATGCCAGTATTGCTCTTGTCCCAAGGATGAATATATGACTCAAGTCTTGGAGGTCAACATGTATCTTATAAACATCAAAGGTAAAAATTCACCATGACTTTGTACTTCCTCCCAGAAGTATGCAGGCATAGCTACTGCCACAGTGGCTGGTGATAACCTATCAGCTCAGCGTCTGCTTACACGTGCTTCAAATATCTGACGTACTAGCGGTGGGTGGTTGAGAGCATTTTTCTTTTGAATGCTGCAGACTTGAGGTTTTTGGACAGGCATTTAGCAGTGGTACATTTTTGTGGGATTGTAAAAGGTGTGTTGTGTAAACCACACCAGTGTGACTAAGGAGCTTTATTATAGTTGCTCTGTCATGGGAAGTATTTGTGTGTTTGAAAATTTCAAGGAGACTGGGCAAAAGAATGCTATGGAAACTTGCCTTTCACAGGAAGAAAACAGTTTCGAGTTGATGGCATGATTTTGTGTATGGGTTGGGGTTTTTTTGTAAATAACAAATTTATATTTTTTAAATTTATTTATTTCAATAGCTAGAGTTCTCAAATAAAACTAAAGCCTCCTGTGCTAAAATGTGCAGATATTTTTCTGCTTTTTTTCTCCAGCTGTGTAGAAAGCCCCACATGCTGGGTCAGACAGAAGGGCTCCCCCGCCATGGAGTGTGATGAGGCAGCTGAAGGCAGCCTTTCTCCCTGGTCCATGGCCGACTCTGCATGGATTGCTGGCACTCCAGAAGCTGCAGGCATCCACCTGGTTTAGAGAGATCTAGATCTTTCCTAGAGCTCTAACTTTGCACTGCACTGCCTTTCTTGCTCACCTGCAGAGAAGCAGGTGCTCATATTTACAAAGCCTGTATTTAGTCCACAGTCTGAAACCCCAAATAACCTTTGTGGCACATATTGAAAGAAAAACATTGATCTTGATCAATCAAAACCCTTCGTCTCATCCTCTATCCCTCGACAGCGTATGAGAGGCAAGGGAATGCCTTCACAGCCTTCCTGCACATGTGAAAAGTTTCCCAGGGTGCAACCATCTGCCTTTCAGTGTTGCTTCTCTGCCCAAGTTTCCATCACATCACTTTGAAGACCTGGATTTGACACAGAGCCTCCTGGTTCTCCCTCCCGGGGAAATGGGGCATCACAAGGTGTTGATGTCCACGTGCAGGTAAGGGGAGTTCAGTGGCAGTGATGAAGTGAAGGAACAGCTGGGGACGTGAACATGAGTGTACAGGTGCTGCTCAGATGCCCTGGTGTATCCACCAAACCATTCCTGACCTTTGCTTTTTGGGTTGAAAGTTTTGGAAAGATGGGAGACAAATTCAGGCATTGGCTGGCAGTGAGTTGCCATTTATCCAAGCTCCTGTAAAAGAGGAGTTTTTACACTGAGGCTGAAGGGATTTAATTTTCACACAGCTACAAAACCTGCAGTGTTACGTTGGTGTGCTTCTTTTAGAATAGCATTTAGCAGGTAATACCCACTTTTCTCCCTCTAGGAAGGAAGTAAGAAGAGATCCATACTGACCGCAGCCCTGCTGAGTGGTCAGCCGGGCTCACAGTTTGTTTTCCATGGCAGGCTTCACCAAAGAAGGGATCCTGGAATTATCCAAGGCATTATTTTCATTCTGTCACACCTCTAAGGCTGCACAGGGTTTTCCGTCTCTCCTCTTTCCTAAGAGCTTCCCAAAGGCAAGTCCAGTTTATGCTTGTGTGCCACAGTGGTGAACAGAAACAAGAGGCACTCAAATGTCACCGTGAAGTTTGAAACCTTAATATTTCAAGCATTTTGATTTTCTTCAAAATAGGTGCTTTGCAAAGGTAGCTAAAAAAACAATGTTCTGTAAGAGAGAAACAATTTTCTAGAAGAGGCTGACAAACCAGTTTTGGTATAAATTTTTAGGTTTTACTTGTACTACATAGAATGATATATGTGATGAGTGTGAGAGAATTGACAGCGCTACACACTCCCTGGTTCATATTTTATAGCATTCACATTTTAGTTTCTAACAATCTACTGCAATCCATAATTAAGACTGTAAAGCACCCAGTAGTGGCTTCTGCGGGTTTTGGCTCAGAAACATAAAATTTAACTCAGAGGAAAATGTCTGAGCTTTCAAAAAGAGGCTGTTTTCAGACAGTGGTAGAAAATGAGAGAAATTTCAGCCCAAACAAGAAATATTTCAGGCAGGATCAGGGGTGATAATGCAAAAGTAATTGAGCTGATGTGCAATACTGAATGCTCTGGAGCTCCTCTGAGATGCACAGGGCTTGGCTTTACTCGATGCCTTCAAACCCTTCACTTGACACCTTCAGAGCAAGCTGATAACACATCTCACTGCTCGTCAGAGTGTGAGTTTGCTCTTGTAAATCTGTGGTTAGAAGGAGCAGCTGGTAAACAAACACAGCCTATAGCCTTGGTGTTGTGCTAAATGTGAAAAGGGGAAGAGACTTAACAGACTGTTCTGTTTAAAAAGAAACATTTCCTTGTACCATAAACACAAACATTTTAAAACATCCTGGCTGGCACAGAGCTGCATGTTTTCAGCAGTGGGTGGATGAGGCTCTGGCAGAAGGATCTCCCCCCGCCCGGTGCTGTCCCTCCCTCTGTGGGCTCCCTCCGAGACCAACCAAGACTAACACCGCTGCCAGCAGGTGGGCACACACCTTTCCCTTGCAAAGGTGGGCACACACTTACCTTGCAAAGCCCTGGTGAAAGTCAGCTTCACATTTGTCGCCTACCAGGCAAGCTGGGTGCTGTGGCCATCCCTCCTGCTCCTCACTCCCAACCCAGTTCTGTTTGGTACCAGAGCTGTAGCCTGTCCAGCCCGTGTGTGGTGAGACCCTGACTCCTTGGACAGGGTGACAGGGCTCTGACATGGCAATTGCGAGCTCGATGGCTTGCTGAAACCCATCAGCATGATCCTTGCCCAGTCACCTCCAGAAGAGTGAGGGAATCGGGAGCAGCTGCTGGCCCTAAGCCAGGCACATCATGCAGTGCTGCTCTGAGCCACAGCCCTCTGTGGAGAATCAAACCCACCCTTGGGGCCACCAGTGACCAAACAGCCACGTGGTGTCAGAGGCCAGGCAGGGGAATGAGGACACCAAGAGCTGCTTGAGCGCAGATCAGGCAGGGCCCAGTGCTTGCTGAGGACGGTGGGAGTTGCAAACATTGAAAGGAACTTTAGGGGAGATTAAAAAGGCTTTATGGCCCCTGAAACTATGTAGGGGTGAAGTGAAGGTCATAGCTTCATTGTGCTGTGCAGGCAGGCCCTCTACTAGCTACAGGAAAAAAGCTCAGCAGCCCTTTCTATCCTGAGTGTATCATTCCTCTGAGCAGAAATCAGACAACAGCACCATTGAGGAAGGATGAGTTTTTAATATTCCCTTCATCTTTTGTGTTTGAATGTATTTATTTACTTGAAAACATAGAGAAACTCTAGTTTTTTCCTGGTCAAGGGTTAAATCTAAACACATAAGTGAAAGAACAACTTCCTTCCTTGCCCAAGTCAGAAACGCGCTCCCAAGCTTATTTCTCAGCATGTGAGCAGAGGGCAGGTTTTGTATCCTCAGGGTCAGCTCTGCTGGATCCTCAGGCTGTGTAAATTGCCCGCTCCCGCCGTTCCGCAGAGGATTCCTGTCCCTTTGTGAGAGGAGGGACATCGCGGGCCGTGCCGGGCATGCCACCAGCTGCAGCCACTCTTTTCCAGGCAGGGCGGCTGCCGCAGGGCTGGCGGTGGTGGCGGTGGAAGCTGTTTTTGGGGTCAAGAGGCCAGCCTGCACCGTTCCGAGTCAGGTCGCAGGGAATGGCCCATGCACGGCGTGGAGTGGTTTGGGAGAGCTCCCAAGGCACATCTTCCGCTTTTCTTCCCCTTTTGGCAGCAATCCCGTCCGCCTGCTCCCGACATCAGCTAAAGTACGTGGAGGGGGAAGGGAGGGGACCTCGAGCTGTGCCAGAACGCCGAGGCTGGCACCCACATGTCGCACGGGCACGGAGATGGGATAGGGCATGGGAAGGGATGGCACAGGAGCTTTCCTCAGTGCTGGGGGCAGACCCAGGGCGGATCGCGGGGCGAGCTGGGAGGCTGCCTGAGGCCCAAGATGTCCTCTGACAGTGACGGGCCATACCCAGGGTGGAGAGGAGAAGGCAGCAGTTCCAGGGCAGAAGCGCAGCGAGGAAAGGTGCTGGGGGCTGGAACGGCAGGGCACAGAGGCGGGGGCAGGTGGACGCACGGCCCTGCCGAGAAGGACTGACCGGGAATGCAATCCCCACCGGCCGGAGGAGAGACGTGGGCATGGTGACTAAACTTCTTGTAAAAGGGGGTGGAGAAAGGAAAGGGAGGGACAANTTTTTTTTTTTTTTCTTTCTCTTCTTCTTCTTCTCTCTTCTCCCCTCGTGTAGCTGAGAGGAAGGAAAGGAAGAAAGAGAAGTAGTCAGCTCAAATGCGCCTCGCTGCGCTGCCAGGGCGCGGGGGCTTGGCTGGAAGGATCTAGTTTCCCTTCGGTGGCAGGAAAAGGAGCCACGGGAGGAGGCAGAGACGGACACCCAGACATGCCCGTCCCTTCAGGCTGCTGGCTCCTTCTCCTGTGCCTCGCTACCGCTGGCAAACAGGTAAGGCTGGGAGCCGGCGGAGGGGGAGGAGGGTGTCGCATCCCTCCCGCAGGGTTGGTTTGCTCGTCCCGCTTCTCGGGGCAATCGGCGAGGTCGGAGCCCGCGGCATCCTGCGGGGCTGGGCAGAACAGCTTCGCCTGCCTTTCCCCCCGCTCCGGTTGGTTAGGTTTTGGTTTTGTTTTTATCCCAGCAACTCACAAGCTTCTCTCGCTTCTGTAAAATCGAAGTAGTCCAAACCCAAAGTTGCAAAGGAAGCCAGGGGATCTGCAGGGAAAACAGCCTGCTTCTGCCCGGGGCAGGGTGTGAGAAACCAGAAGATATTTGCAGTGAGGTTGTTGAGGGATATAATTTGCATGTAGAGTAAAAATAAGGCAGACTCCACCCTACCGAAGAGATTTATTCGAGAGAGCGTGGGACGCGGGCTTTTCGCAGCCCAGGTTCAGCTTTCCAGCTTCCCCACCGGGATGAGTCCCCTCACGCTCTGGCCATCCCGCCATCCCAAGTGCTGGCAGCTCCCGAGCGGCCCCGGGACATGGGACGGGCTTGTGACCCCGGGTCCGCGAGTGGGAGGCTGAGGCTCAGGGCGGCCGCATAACTCGCTTGGAGGTTGATGTGCTGCTCATGACAGAGCCAGGAGCCCAAGCCCGGTGCCAGGTCAGCTGCGCCAAAGGGCAGCCCTCTCCTCTGACGGGCGAAGATCTGAGCGAGGTTTGGCTCTGCGGTTGTTTGCAAACACAGCGTGCTCTGGCTGCAGCTCAGTGCGATGCCAGGTGGCTGCTGGTCAGCGTGTTGCACTTGGGATCGTGGCTGGTCTTCCCCTGCTGTCGGAAAGACCATTTTCTACAGCCAGCTCTTGCTCAGCCTCGTGAACGGCGTACATCGCGTTTCCTCCAGCGGTTTGCATCTTCGGGATCTTGCTTTGGTCTTTCAAATTATACAGCTGAAAAATTACTCCTCTCCCTTCTGGTTATTTAGACCCTTCTAGACAGACAGGATTTACAGATCCCATGCTACTCTTTGTTTACATTTTATTTCCTCCATTAATCAATGTTTGGCAGCCTTGCTACCATTTTTATTTCTTTCATCCGAACTTCTGGTGTTTTTCTGTGTCTCGTTATTCTTGATAAGTTATGTAACTTGAAGTTCTTCCCCCAACATGGTGCTGTAACCGGGCCATGGCTGGGTTCCCTGAGAGCAAGGTGCAGCTTCAAGAAAAAAAGATAAAAAACCCAAACCAAAACAAAAAACCCTCTGCCGTCTACAGCTTACAATTTAATGTCTGACCGCATAGTCCTGAGAGCCTTTCCTTTGGATCCCTGGTCCTAAATATGTTGCCTAAAACCACACAGGCCTTTTTTTCTCCTCTAAAACATACATTTCATTTTGTCCACCCTCACTCTCAGGCTTCTCTCAAATTGCTGCTTTCCAGGTGTCCTCCATATGTATATGAATAAGTCTGCAAATTTCGAAAGTGACTTTTACATCACAGCCTTCAGGTGGTTTGTCCTGTTCCTCCGTATCCTCTGTCTCTTTTTTCCTGCCCTGGTGTTCAGGACTCATCAATGCAGCAGGAAGAGCAGACCTCAATGCTCTTTGTACCTTTACTTCAGGTCACTAACCATTACATGCCTGCTTCCTTCTGGAGCCATTTGGATTTAGTGCAGTTTTTCCCTTTGGAATATCCTCGTTGCCTGGAACTGGCTCAGCTTTTGACTTTCAGTTTTCCATGGTATAGCTCCCAGCATGTTTCAGGTACCCTGATGTAGGAGCCAGAGCTCCTCATAATTTCTCACCTCTTGATTCATAGCCTTTCACAGGACACAAAACAAGGAACTTGTATTCATTTTGGGCTGATGTGTAAAGTCTTTCCGCTGCATCCAACACGTGCTTAATCCTGAGTCTGTGTTTGTACAGGGTGCAACTTTGCATAGCCGTTGCTTCGGACAAGTAGCAGCACAAAACTGTAGGAAGCTCCAGGAAAGCTGTAGTGTAAGGATAAGGATAAGATATAATTTGTCAAAGAGCCCGTTAATTTAATATTCTGCCTTGAACAGTGAGCAGAACCTACGAGTCAAGGATGTGAAAGCAAGGCAAGCTTAGAGAGGTGCTGCTCTGGGACACCCGTTCAGTTTCTCCTTTGTCTGACTGATCTGAGCAGTGGTTTCTTAGAAGAGTGATGCTTTCTGATGGAACAAATGTGAGAATACCTGTGGGAGGGCTGAGGTTTTTCTCATGCATTTGTGTTAGTTTAGACTTGATAATAGAGTGGAATACTGCTTGAATGGTGATATTTGCAATTTATTTCCTGCAAAGAATAAGAAACATTTGGAAATGTAAGTTATTGCGTACTCACTCATGATTCTGCCGAGAATAGACATGATCATTGTCATCATTTTCACCAAAGAGGAAATGGGAACAGAGAATTCGTGACTTGCTCTAGGTCACACACCGAGCGTGGAGCAGAACTTCTGGGACCAGAGCTCAGCCCTGCTTATCTTGTGCTTCAGCCACAAGATGATCTTTCCAAGTGATTCATTTTGGACACCTGTCAGACGTACTTTGCTTTCTGAGGCGTGATCTGCTCCGCTTCTTTGCACAGAATAGTCACATCCCTTTCCTTGCTTAACACCAGTAAAGAGCGTCAGCATTACTGTCAGATGGGAGTTAAAGTCTCTTAGAATGTGCGTTTGCAAGTCTGCAGTAAACCAGTTGCACCACAGATTCATCTCCCCTTTTGTGGCATGGGATGGGTCCTTGCACTACTCTGTAACGTCTACTTCATGGGGAAAGTTTGCTCATTGCAAGCATCTGGAATTCTTTGCAATACAGAAAAGCTTTGGCCAAAACATAGATTTTTCTTTAACTTCCTAAAATGCATGATCTGTATGGTGAGAGGGGGCAAAAAAGAGTGTAACAGTGACAGTACTGAGTTACATCATGGGCTCTCCTGGTCCATTATTCCTGTTCCGATCAGGGCCAAAGGAATCATTCAGTAGAGCAAAACTGCTGCAATATGTAATCTAAACTCCTGGATTTATTCTGTTGTTAACAACATAGGCATCAAAGCTACTGTAATTCAATTAGTTCATTTGTAGAAATTCCCTTGCAGCAGTGGTTCCCGTGAGGGACACTGGCAAGTCTTTAATTGTTTTGCAGTTTTCCCCAGAACACGTGGAAAATCTTACAGCACCTCATATCAACAGAATATAATGTATGTAAAACTACATCAACCCACAATTTAAGAAATCTGTCCCACTTCTCTTTTCATGTTAAGCCTCATCTGCCTTATGTAATTTCTTCTTTCCCACCAACAGGACCATAACAAACCTTTGCCACATTTCACAAGCTGGTAGAATTCAAAGCTTATCAGACATCTCGAGGGTACTGACTGATGTCATTTGGGGCACACAGCTTTCTTCATACTGTGCCAGAAGAAAAAAAACCCAAAGAAACAGGTCAAGCAGAGAGATTAACTGCATCCCTAAGGATCTTTTTTTGTTTCTCTTGCCCATTACTGTCTATTACGCTCAAGCTTAGAAAAGTGGGATGTAATTTGACAGCTGGGCAAGAACCAGTACAGTTGGAAAAGGGATGCGTGCGTAATTACAACATAGAAAATCATGGAAACCTCAAAGTGGTGCCCTCTGGCATTTATACCTTAACACTGTTTAGAGGAATCATATTTGAGTCACTTTGCTATGTTTATCCATCTGTCCCTAGGAGTTAAAGTGGTGGAAGACTCTCCTGTAGTAGGTACATGTGCAGATGCAAGGAAAAGGTAATACTTGCTGCAAGGCTGTCCTCCTGCTTCCCCCTGGCCACTTCCTCTCTGTATGACCAGGTCTCCAGGAAGTATTTGTGGTGACCAGAGCCAGGAGGGTTCCTGCCACCACATGCTGTGACCACAGAATCCAGATCTCCCTCCATCCTGTGCCCCGTGATGCAAAGGGCTGCTCTGCAGCAAAAGCTGCTGGACCCTTGGAGGAGACGGTTGCTTCGGGAGCTGGTTGAGCTTACACAGGAGGGAAGAGGGAAACAGAGAGAGCTGGTTTGTCGTGTCCTCAGCTGCAGCTCTGCTCCTTGCATAGACTGTCCCCTTCCTTTCCATGGAAACTCAATTTGCCGGGCAGCACTGGCTTCTGCTGCAGCCACGCACCCCTGTTTTTAAGGATGCCTTGGTTGGTGTTGCTTGCACGGAGAAGCAGCTGCTCTGAGAATGGCTCATTATTGCTGATGGAAAACGCAAAGGCAAATATTTGTGTGTTATAAATGCAAGATAAAAATGAAGTGATGTTTAACCAGGTTGCACTCTGGACTTGAGTAGGCCTTGGTCTATGCGACACAATAGCCTGCCTGCAAGAACTTGCCTCTTTTTATGACTTACTCTTCTTTGAAAATGGTCCAAAGTTCATGTAGTAGATGGAAAACTGCACAAGCAGCAATGGCCGGAAGTCGCAAGGTGGGCTGCAGGTGGGAATCCGGCTCTGCCGGCTGCGCTGGCACTCAGGGCAGCCTGCTGTTGTGTCTGCCCTGTGGGAGCAGGACTTGGTGCGATGCTTCGGCGCTGGGGAAATGCAGGTTTCCCGATTTTCCCTTGTCTGTGTGTCACCGCAGTGTGCTATCGCATTTGTGATGGGGTGCCTTCTGGAGGGCTCAGCACTGCACAGGAGGAGCAATGCTGACATCACCCTGGCACTCCAGGACATCCTGGTTTGTGTCCCATACCTGTGTAGCCACCTAAGCTGCTTTGTGCAGGGCTTCCCTTTTGTTTGCCTTTTCAGGGTGTGAGTTCTCTGGGCATGGCTTTCCTTGGTGTTTGTGCAGTGCCCACGATGTCATGGCTCCAAACAAAGCCGAGGAATCGTTAATCGGCTTGGGATAGCGCCCCATCCATTTCCCACCAAAGTCACAGGGAGGTCTGCCCACGCAGGCCTGGGAAGGGAGTGGATACGTTGCCCTGGCCAGATGCCATGGTGTAGGCTGCAGCATCCAACCCTTACCCCTGTTCTCTGGATCCTCTGCTGCCCAGGACCCCAGCAGCATCCCCGCGGCAGAGACACATTCCCCACACTGCTTGGCCAGATGCGTTTGTGGTGCCTCCCCGCAGCGTTCCCGAAGGAGTGGCTGGAGCAGGGCCTGTGGCAGAGGATGGCCGCACAGCGGGCAGGCAGAGAGCTGAGACCCAGGGTCGCCTCTCAGCCTCTGCAGAACCCTCTAGCTGCCTCCCCTCTTAAAATCTAGATAAAAGAGACCAGGAAAGGCTGTGTTTTGGTAAAAGAGCCAAGCTGGCCGGTTTAATCCACCCTGCAAGAGCCAATTAGCCAAGGAAGGGGAAAAAAAAAAAATGAGGTCATTCACCCTCACCACTTTGTGGCTACTCCAAAAGAAAAAAAAGTATATAGGGTCTGTTCAAGAATGACAAAGAACAACATTTGTGACTGCAGATGGGTGCAGAATATATTTAGTCAGTGGTCAAAGTGGAGGGAAAAGAAAAAAAATCTCGCATGGAAATAAAAATACTGTGAAGTTTTGTTAGGCAACCCATTAATCTGGAATGCAGAAATACAGATAGGGGAAAATGTGCAACTAGGTTCATATGAAGTCCTAAAATTGCTTATGTAGCACACAAGGAAATCTATTTTGAGTGCGATATTTTGCCACAGCGAAGAGTTTTGCCTTATGAGCAACATATTCTTCAGTAACTTTGCATTGTGTGGTAGCAAGGATGAGATGGTTCCTTGAATCTGATCTCACAGGAAGAAGAGCTCTCCCCTGCAATACCACATGTTGTAAAACAGGCTGCTTATGGAAAGGAGCCAGAGCCTCTTCAAATCAGGGAAGAATATTTCCATTGACATTACAGGCCCACAGTCACTGGCAGAGCTGGTTCCTCGTGATGACACCTAAAGAGTGAATTAATGAATTCTCAGTCCAGTCCTGAGCACTTTAATAAAGGCAGCAATTCCTTCCTGACAGGGAAGGTGCAATACAGTCACGCAATCCTCCCTCTAACTCACACCAAAGCAGAATGGTCTGTGGGTGTTACATGCATCCCTCCAGACAGCCATCATCCCAGGCAAGGGCTGCAGCCCCACCACTGCCCTTCACATTTCTGCCTGCAGAGTATTCAGCATTTTTTCCACAGGCGATGCTAAAATCCAGGAGAAGGAAGCCAAAGCAGAGCATCAGGTGGTGAAAGCAAGCTTCCCCTCATCTACAAGCTTTCTCATTCTGCCCAGCAGCTCAGCTAGGATTGTGGGATCTCACCTCACAGCGTAAGAAATTAGTATGTTACGTTCCACTCTGAGGGCGTGCTGGAAGAAAAGGGTACATAAATACACAGATTTTAAGCATAGAAAGTCCCCATTGGACTCCTAATCTGGCATCCAGCCCGAGAAGTCTGTCATGGTCATTTCTTCATTAAGACTCAACTTCAGCTGATGAAGCATAGAAAAATGATCTGCTGAACTAAAATGCAAGAGGAGCATGCTCCCCCTAAATCGTTGTGGCTTCAGTGTCTTTTTTTATTTTTTTAATTAAGTATGAATGGGTGTAGAGTTACTCATGATGAGTCATTGAGACTGTACCTGGAGTGGTAAGGCTGCTAAACTTTCCTTTGGAGTACTGCTCTTGCACCTGTTCAATCTAGAAGAGATTTGCCCCTGCAGGCCTTACCACAAGCACACCTAGGTATTAGCTTTGATAATGTCATTATTCTGCAGTCTTTCTTTCTGCTTGATATGAACTGTTGGTCTTGCTGTCAAGCCTTTTTGTTAAATATTTTGGTTTGGTTAGCTTTTGGGTTCTTATTCTCTGATTCATCTTCAGAGTATTCTACCTAGTAGCTGTTAGTCTTTGAATTGCTGTGGCTGCGGGGGCACATAGGTTAAAGCATGAGGTTTTGCACCAAAGTGCAGGCAACGAGCAGGCACTACTGACTGCCCAGGCAGTGAAAATGTTAAGTGTGCCCCTCTGGCTGCGATGTGGAGATGACTTTGTCTCTGAATGACAAATGTTGTGCACGTGATGGCAAATCTTCAGCCCACAGAAGCAGGCTGACTGATTCACAGCTTCAGTCAGTTGTTGTTTCAGCCCTGCCGTCCTTCACCTCCATCGTCTCCCATCTGATAGATCTGATATACCTGAGGTTCCTGTCTGCCTGCCCCCACCCCGCCGTGAGAGCCGTCAGTGCAGCACTTCTCCTTTGCGTAGCTGCTGGCCAGAAATAGCTCTGGTGGGTTTGAGGCTGAGGAATGCTCCTTCCCACTGGTGGAGCAGCACCGGTTGCTCAGGTGTTTGCTTTTGGCTGCATTTTGGAACAGAGGGACAAGGGGAATAGCGAGGACAGGGCTTTTGCCACCATTTGCCCACGTCCTGGCCGCACGTTACAGTTTTCTCTTCACCTCTTCATTATTGGTTTTATCCCTCACACTCTTTCTGGCCTCTTCAGGCGTTCAGGCTCTAGCAGGGTTTTAAGGACCTATTTTTAAAAGTGAAATAATATTTAGTTTAAGCTGTTGCCATTTCCCGGCTCTATTTTACCACGTGGTGGTAGTTCTGTGATGTGGTTTACTGGTCACTGGAAAGTTGACATCACCAAAAGCATTTCATTCACAATCTAAGATTTTTGTGATGAATTACAGGCCTGCAAGCAAATAACTGGAATTGCAAAGCTGTGACTTGGATGCTGCTTTGATTTAGTTTTTGTCAACAATGAAGACTGTCCATGAAGGAACCGTTGTGTGCAACGTGATTATGATTAAGTCTTTAACACAGGACTCCTCTTTCCCCTTGTACACCCGCAACTGTAAAATTTTCCAGGGTTGTTACTATTACGTGCCTTAGCAGGGTGCCTGGGAGCACCAGCCACAGAGCAGCGCCCATCAAGAACCAGATTCTGGTTTTACTCTTAAACAGTTTTTTAGGCAAGCCTCTGAAACTGGCAGTGGGCTGAAGAAATCTGGGGTCTGGTCAGCCAAACTGCTGACCCAAATCAGGTAGGAAGCTGGAAGACTACAGGCACAGTCGCTGCCTGTGAGAGGAGAGGCAGTGGCTCATATTTGAAGAAGCAGCAGCCGACGACTGCCGAGGCTGTCTTAGCTGTGCTTGCAGGGGCTACTTCAGCTCAAAGCTCACTCCTGATGACAAAGGCAAATAAGGCCCCAAATCCACAGATTTTTTCAGTTCTACAGCAGGCAAGTCTAAAGACCTCAAAAGCAAGTGGTTTGAATAAACCTGAGCTCCAAAGTATAAAGAAGAAGTGAGGTGTGCAAAGCAGGACTGACCGTAGTTATCTTTCCCATAGGTACTTTGATGCTGTAAAAATAAATGGAGAAAAAAATGTGCTTTTCTCAGTGAAATGATGACAGATGACTTGAATACTTTCCAGAAACAACTACACTGATCAAGAAGGTGTCATCTTAAAAGATAGCTACCCCTTGACGTGTCTCTTTACATCTCAATTTTTGCAAAACTGAGATTATCGCTAATGAGCAATCCTCACTGAGGCCTCAGGTTCTTGTTCGAAAGTGTCATGGGAAAAAGACTGTGGAAACCCCCGACCTTGTTCTTCCAGATTTTTTGTTTTAAAGGAAAGAGGCCCATGCAACTCTATCTTTTCTGAAATGTGAAGAGCGAGAAGAGTAATTTTAGCATCCATGACACGCAGCTTCTGCTGCCCTCCGATTGCTCAACGGCACGAAGAATAAATATTTCCTTAAGCCTGAGGACAGGAATCTGAATGCCGCTGGTTCTCCCCTTCAGAAGCACCTGTGTGTGGGGCTTTTTAAGGTGTGAGTAACACAGTGCTGCTTTGTAGTGCTGTCATCGATGTTCTCCAACCCTAAACGCACAAGCACACACTCGCTTAGTGTCCTTTGCAATGAGTAAGCAAGAAAAATATCCAAACCTGAAGCTGAAAAGGCTGCCTGCAGCTCGAAACCAAAACACAGTCTTTCTGCAAACCTTGATGTAAGCAAGGTTTTACAAAGAAGTCTGTTGTAGTACTCCTGTGCTTAAAGGTAAGCAGGTGTTGGTGTGCTTCACCAAACTGGATCTGCCAAGCCTGGAGGAGGTTTGTCTTTTTTCCCCTGGATTCTTCCCCTGTCGGATATTCTTGTTCTGAGGTAATATTGATCAAATGGGAAAGCTGCCTGTTTTTTTAGGAATTGGTGCAAATCTGGGTGCTTTGCACACTTTTGAAGTGACAAATTAAACTTACACAGGATGCCTAGAGCTCTTTGAAGCACTTACTTGCACGTGGTGGGATTTAATGAGCAGCTTCATCAATAGCAACCATTAAAGGAATGACCAGGCTGGGTTTTATCTCATTTAAGCACTTCAGAGGAAGTTGGCACTTTCTCTCTCTAGATAAGAGCTTGGTGGTGTCCAAATCACTCTGACCCACAGGCCAGCATCCGATGAGAGGAAGGATGTTCCAGGGGTTACGGAGCAAACTTGAGCCTTGGGAGACTTGGTTTGGTTTCCTGTCACCTCTGAAAAGCCAGATGGCCTCCTGGTACAAGTTCCTCATCTACAAATGAATTGCACTTCCCCGTCTCAGAAGGACACATTGGCAGGAATGTGCTGGTGATGGCGACGCATCAGGTCATCGTGCTGCCAGCAGTGCAAGTACTTCTCAGCCTCTAAAGGAAGTTGATATACAGTTTGAGACAGACCCGTCTGCCTGGCAGAGGGATTAACAAGGGATAGCCTGATACCAACAGAGCTGTGTCAGCAAAAAGTCCTGAGTTTGGCTCCCACCATAAGAAAACTCCAGGTTGCTTTGGTTTCCCTTCTTGTCCTCTGTCCCCCAGCTTTCATGCTTGGCAGGTGCAGCCAGTCCACACCAGGCTAAAATCCTTCACCTTCACATGGGGGTTAGCCCATGGGTGCTGAGAGCCCTGTCTTTGCACCGCTGGGCATAAATGAAAAGGGAGTATTGCAGCTTTATGAATGCGTTGGCTTGTGTGAAAAGGGGAAGGACACGGGCACAGAAGAGGCTGCTTATTGACACAGAGCATAGCTTAATGCAGCTGCGAGCTATTCCGTAACAACCCTCATCATACCCTAAAGCCTGGTGCTATGAAACAGTGTCCAAAAGGTGGCCGAGCAATTAGCCTGCTCGCTTCGCCTTGGGTCCAGGGCTCTGCTGCTTCTCCTCAGGCTGAGTTGTGATTCTCAGAAATTACTCCAGACCCTTTAGCTGAATGCTCTTTAGCAGATTTGCATATCCTTCCGTAAAAAGGATGACTTTGCCCTTGTTTGACACTTCAGTAATTTTTTTAGTCTTTTTGTCTAAAGAGGAACTATTAAACAGGGGCAAACAAGGAAGAAGAGGACATTCTGTAACAAAAAGCGAGTGACTGGACCTGCTGTTGGTCTCACCACGTTTATCACCTTTTCGGATGGCTGGGTAGAGAATCAATTGCTCAAGACACTCTTTGTGCTTGGTTCCACATCATCACCTCAACCCTTTGCTGGCCATCTCAGGGTTTTAGCCTGACGTGCGCTACAGAAAACGAGCTCTTTCGAGTATAGGGGTCACTGAGCTGTGTCACTCTTCAGCTGCCAGGCTGGCCCAGCTTTCCTTTCCCTAGATTGCCTCTTCCCTCATCAGCGCTGGTTGTTTTCCTGTGCCCCTCCTTGGAGCTGCTGTGTAAACAGGGAATGCAGTGTTTGTTCCAAAAATGCATTATCTAATCATGGGAAAGATTCTGCTAATGAATGCAAAGAAAGGGACAAGGAAACGATGAGACAACAGAAGACTAGACTCTTAATTTGATCTGGGATTGTTGTAATGATAAAGAGAAGGCTGTAAGTTGTTTATACCCTGCAAAAATATGAAAACTCAAGACCTCTGACTTGTGCTACTTTTTCTGTTCCAGACACAGCTAGCACAGTTTTGATAAACACAAGTCATGCACCAACCCATGGCTCAAACTCCAAGCCAAAAGGTGGTCTTTAAAAAAAAAAATTCAATTTTTTTCGGTCATCTTTAATTTACAAGACCCTTCCCAGCATTAGAGGAGGACAAGGTGCTTAGGGAAAACTATTTTCTTTTTAAAGAGGTTGCTATTGCTTAAACTAGAAAATGAGGAAAGAGAAGATGTAAAGACTTGGAGGAAACAAGGGGAGAATGCTAAGTAGAGGAATGGGAACCATTACCAGCAGGCACAGGGTTGTCTCATGCTATTAGATGGCAAAAGCTCCCTTTAACCAGCAGCAGAAGCTTTATTGCAGCTTTGTCCAAGTAAATGATGTTTTAAGAGCTGTATCCAAGAGTGAAGGATTCCTTGCTATGGGCTCAATTTTGAATCACCTTATCTAATTGCAAGATCAGCAACTGGTTGTGAGGTGTTGAGTTTGCTGTGAGGAGTCTGGGCTGCCAGAGCAGGGTCGGGGAAGGGCTGGGCACACTGTTTGGCTGGCCGGGATCCCCAGCACAAGCCATGCCTCGAAGCCTGGGCTGTGGGTGGGCCCACTGTGTGTACAGGCAGCTGAGAGCTGGGACGGGATGCAAAGGCCCGTGAGGGCCAGAGGCAGCTCTGCTGCCCGCTTTGCAGATGCCCTGTCAGGTACCCATTTCAGGTGGTGGTGGGGGGCATGGTTTGTGTTGGTTTGTGTTGGTTTTGTTTTGGGTTTTTTGAGACACAAAAAGCTGTTGGCTTAATTGCATCACCTTTCTGGATGGCTGCCTCAGTTCTGTGAGACCATCTCTGCAGGACACAGTGGGAGCCATAAAAAGCTGCAAAATTTAAGTCCAGTGTTTTATGGGACTAGCCAGGAACATTTTGTATCCCACTGGGAAGCTGGGAACTTCTTCTTTTTCAGGAATATAAATCATTCACCTTGCTTGTTTGCTTAATGCTCTGCATTAAAACTGGCAGTTTCCCAGGTCTTGATCTGAGGTAATTTCTGTGGAAGAGACTACAGAGGTATCTCTATGCCTTTTATTTTCTTTACAGTTGTTTTAAAGTCATAGATTTTAAATAATAGAGTACTGTAAGAAAAGGTTATGTAGCAGGCCAAAAGTTCATGACAAATTGCAAGATGGGTTATTTATTTGTCACCTGGCTCTATTAAAAGTCCCTATGTGTACAGCGTCAAGTACATACACTTAAGCATGTCTACAAAGCACCTTTGAATTCACAAATGTTGGGTAACTTTTATTGCTTGGCTAGCCACAATGCTATACAGAAGGAAGGTCTTCCTTCTCTCTGCCAGCACTGTGACTGGGTAGGTCTGAAGCTCTCCAGGTGTATTGGTTCTCATGTCCTCTCTTTCCTTCCCTGCTCCAGTTGTCACTACAAATCACTCCGCCGTGTGAAAGCGAACAACACTATGAGTACTCTGGACGGTGCTGCAGGAAGTGTGAGCCAGGTATGTGAGCACTGACTGGGCTGTGAGGCTGAGAAGCTCATGAGGAGCTGCTCTGCGGGTCGCTGGTGAGGCTCTCGTGACTGCTGATGGATTGGCACATGCCCTGCAGGTGCATGATCTCAGGCTTACGAGTGCCTTCTAGTGCAGGAGTGGTCCTGCTGGCCTCAGCAAAGGCCACAGCAGCTGTTTTGTTGGGATAGCACTTAACCACTGCGGGAGATGGAAAGCAGCTCGATTCTTGTGCTCCTCAGGCCATCCACTTCACAGATGTTTCAGTGCCACACTAAACGGGGATCAAACTGACGAACTGAAAAGGTGCAGGAAGAAATGATTGTCCACAGTGGTGTTAGCACCCAACCTGTTATTTTTGTCCTCCTTAGACAGCTGCTCTGCAGCTTCCAGATGACCTACTTGTCCTTTTCTCAATCACAGGGAAGTATTTGTCTGCTAGATGCACTGCTACTTCTGATAGTGTGTGCCAGCCATGTGGCCCAAACGAGTATATGGATGTCTGGAATGAAGAAGATAAATGCTTACTGCATAAAATATGTGATCAAGGTGAGCTGTTCATACTGAGGAACCTTTTAATCCAAATTAGTGAAGCATGAAGATGGGAAAATGGATCTAGGGAAGTTGCTTTGTTCAGGTGCCCAACACTGAAGCCTGAGCTTGCAGAAGAACCTGGCAGAGAGGGAGGTCCCCAGACAGCAGAGGTCCTGTGCTGTGCAGAGCACCATGACTGCAGTCTCTGTGCTGCTGATAATGATTATCTTCACTGGGGCCATTCACCCCTGTGAGCTGAGTTTAGAAGTTGTCCTTTTGCCCAGCACACTCTGCATTCACTTCCCTTAATGTGTTTGTCTCACCTTTGCAAATGCTGTGTTTATTTTCTACATAAGCCACAAGGAAATGTATTGTTCAGGAGTGCAATTGGTGAGGAGCCCGTGCTGGTCAGGGGTCTCCCGTGCTGCCTGAAAGACACCATTTCTTCTAACATGAATGGTTTTGCATCTGCCATTCAAGCAAAGCAAGTAGGTAGAACAGGAGGTTCGGAAACTTGAGGCTTGTTATCAGAGAGATTTTTACTCTCATCTGCTTTCTCTTGTAGGGAAAGCCTTGAGAGAAGTGAACCCAGGGAACAGCACGTTCCAGCGGCAGTGTGCTTGTACGATGGGCTACCACTGGAACGAGGACTGCGACTGCTGTCAGCGGAATACCATGTGTGCTCCCGGACTCGGAGTCAGGCCTCCTGGTAAGATACAGAAAGGGGATGTACAAAGTGAAATGTCCAGCTCAGGCCTACTGGATGAGGCCAGCATCGTGTGTGTTGTGACATTAGGGTGGGTGCTTTAGACTCGCAGACGACTGTCAACAGAAGATGCATGTCTGAGTTGTCATTACTACTGCATATAACCCTCCTGGACTATTCACATTTTGAAGGCTTCTGTCTCTGTAGTTTAAATAGTATCTTGGATCAAGTGACTTCTGCAAGATGTCACGTGAACATGGCAGTAGTTGCAAGGTGTCCAGTACATTTCTAGTGTTTGCTGAGGTGTCTGACTGTGAGTCACTAGGTCATGCGTCGCTCCCATATTCAGAGAAGCACTCTTTTGGGGATTGTTCCTGAGCTCAGATTTGCAGTCTGGTTTTGTGCAAAGACTTTGCTTTGCCATTTTTTAATGTTATAAGCAAGTTAAAAGTGATTAACACTTTTCAGGTAGCTCAGGTATTCTGTTTTAGCAAGTATTCTGTTTTGGATGGCTAGTAATGCAAAGGTTTGTTAGAGACATTTAATTTCCTCTTAAGTCTAATTAAAACAAGATGCAGGTGTTTTGTGGGTGGAAAATAGACAGTCAAGTTCAGAGTTGTAGTGAACACTGGGAACAGCTGCACCAGGCATAGGGACCCCCAAAAAAGCAACAAGTAATAGAGTAATGGAGGAAGAAATGCTGCATGGGCCTGGAGGACGGTTGTTGTTTTTTCTCCAGCCTAGCAAAGCCTGATGCAGCTTTTTGTTTACTGTGGCTTCACAGAAGTGACAATACCAGTCAGCGTCACTGTTTGTGGCACAGCATCGTCGTGAGGGAATTAATAGGAGGGGAAGGATATAACAGCTGTGGGTTATTTTACAATAACTGCAAATGGCTCCTGGTCATTTCTCATTTTGATCATTTAGAGAAGTGCTCAGGTGAGACTTTCCAGGGCTTACATGGGACTGTCATTGCTGCCCTAATGTAACCTAAGACCCCACTCTTCAGGAAAGCTTTTAGGGGGTTTGCAGGGGGAGAGTGGAGCAGGAGGATGGGGAGCATAGTCACCTTCCTCTCGCTTGGAAGGAGCCCACGGAAGCTCATCTATGACATTTTTCTTCCTTTGCTACACACAGTGCAACAAGACAAGGACACAATGTGCGTACCGTGTCCCAGAGGCTACTTCTCAGAGGTCTCTTCATCCACCGACGAGTGTAAATCCTGGACCAAGTAAGTCCCTGGGTGTTGTAAAAGGACCACACCAGCCAGAAGACAGGGAGAAGCTTGGGCAAAAGCATTTCTCAGTGAGGTGTTCCAGGCTGCCTATAGAGCACACAGAGCGTCAACGTTGGCTCGGCAGTGATGAAAGCATTCTCAGGCTGAAGCTTGAATTCTCCTTAGAGGAGAACAAGAGAGAGCAGTGACAACAGAACTGCTGAGCCGAAAATAAAGAAAGTATCTGAGGTTCTTAGGGGTGGAGAAACGTCGTATTTTACAACAGAAAGTACTGCTCTGCATAAGTGTAGGAGGCACAACAAGCTTCCTTGCGAGAACCTACCCTCTTTGTCTTTCTTTTTTAGCTGTACAGCTCTGGGAATGGAGGAAAGCACGCCTGGGACTGACAAGTCTGATGCAGTTTGTAAGGAACGGAAGGTGCCTGAGCCATCAGAAGATGGTTTGTGTCCTCGTACAGATTGTCTGTTGGAAAGTAGCAGGGAGGAGGAGGGATGTGATTACTAGAGGTTTTGGCAGGCTGAAATCTCTTCTCAATTGTGGGTGACTCTAGGGAGAGCAGCTGTAGACCAAGACAGTGCTCTTGGAAAATCCCACCTTTAAAAATTGCTTCAGGCCTGGTGACTCTAGGGCCTATGTCCACTACTAAGCTGAGTTTTACACCTCCCACTAAAACGCCATGGCAGCATTGCTGTTATAGCCGTGTTATACCCACGACTCCATCACATTTACAGCTTGTTCATTTTTATGTGCTTCCCACACACACATTACATGTATAAAGACTAGCAGCTCCTCTCCTTGCTTATGTTATAGCAGCGGATACAGTCTCAGCCTGATCCCTCTCAGATATCCCTTCTTGCCCACTGTCCATTTCTTTCTCCAGTGTGGATATGGTACCAAGGAGGTTGTTTGCCTGGCATGCAGTGATCCATCATAACCTGAGATAAAGGACAAATTTTTCCACCTATATCTATAGTCTCCATGAGATGTACATCCTCTGTCCCCTGAGGGAGATCAAGCTCAGCCCTGTGGCCTGCTGGCAGCTTGAAGGGGAACGCTGAGAGGAGCCTGACTGGACAACATTGCTCTGTAACACCAAGATTCTGGTTTTTATGGAGATGTCTTGGTACCAGGTACCATCAGTGAGGCTGCTTGTCACAGAACTGTACGAGTGCTAGAGCTGTTGTTCTTATTATAGAAACTAAAGCTCAGATAGGAAGGAAAAACAACCCTCTTCTGTAGAAAAGCAGGTAAAATGAGCAAGGATTGTCATACTGCTGAGTGCAGGCTGCGTGTTGATGGCACTATCTTTTTCACACCCTGCAGGAACAAACAGGATCCTATACGTGTTGATTGTCATCTTGTTTTTTGTGACACTAATTGGCATTGTCGTCTTCATCGTATACTACAAGAAGAAGGGGAAAAAGCTGACAGGTACATCATAGCTAATGGTATTTATGAGTGTGACAACTGTGGCTCTCTGTGCACTCTGATTTCATGGGTAACCAACAGATGAAGAAGCTCAGGAATTACTCTGGAAGTTCTGTGCTGTCCCTATGTCTGTCCATAGGGATATGCTTTACCTAGCACAAAGCCAGGCTACAAATTCCTTTCCTCTAGGCAGGCAGTGATTTATAGTGTATTATGCTTAGCCCATGGAGTGACCATCCTCAGGGCAGACGTGACATGGTTGGAAGGAGGAGGGCTGGTGTTGGGGGCTTTCATAGCAGACTGGCTGCTCTGCAGCACCTGGCACAGCTGACCCCTTGGCTGAAAAGCAGGGACAGACAGAAGTCCTGTGTTCTTCACCTTACTTTCCCTCCTACCCAAAAACCTACATTTGGACAGGTTAAAATGTGGGTTTCAAGACAAAGGCCTGATGTGTATTTGAGAATATGATGGAGACAATGTTTTTAGCTGAAAGCTGAAGTTCTGATGAGGTATGAAAGAAATACTAGAAGGAAATAGAATTAATAGTTAAAGTAGAAAACCAGAAAAATCCTAGCCAAAGGCATACTGAATAACAGTGGAATACTGAGTTTACTTTTAATAGAATGGAAATACCTTCACATTCCTCCACTCTCTGTTAAGCCCTGGGTCTCTTCAGTGAAGGACATAGCTCTGTTGTTCTGTTAATTTAAATTTTTTTTTCCCCTAAACGTGGAAAGCTTTTTTCATCATTTCCTTTCCCAAGTGCTAGCAATTTATGAAAAGTGTTGGGAGCAGTGGAAAGGAAGACAGAATTCACTTCTTGTAAAGTGTATTTCAGCCTGTGTTTTAGAAATGGGCTGCCTCTGCCACACTAAACATGGGTTGTGCTAAATCTGGAATTTCTGGGATGGGCTGGAGGAAATGGTGACTCTGCTTGCAAACCAAATACTTGCGATACAGAGCAGGTTAGGGGGGAATGCAATTTCTTTGGCATTTCTATTGCCCAGCTGCTCTGCAGTGACAGTCCCTCATTGCCTTTGCATGGGGAATCCTGCTCACCCGAGCCTGGGAGAATTGCAGGCTCAGGAAGAAGCCCTTCCTGCTTGGTGTGGGTACTGGTGGTAAATGTGCAGACTCAACATCAGAGCAACAGAGTCATTGCTGGGAACTGGCAGTGGCTGCACAGCTGATCTATCTTCAGCCATGCAAAACCATTGTAAACTTCGAATGTACGTGGGACTTGAGCCTTGCAAAGTCTTCTGAATGCATAAACACAAAACAAGAATTGCTCACTGTGTCAGTTGTTGCCCTAAAGCATGTTGGACTTAAAGGTTTTTCTTGGGAGATACTCCAAAGAAATTGGAATTAATTTCCCCATTAAGCATATCCTGATTAAGTAGAATATGCTATATTTGAGCCTGCCGTCCTGTGGTTTCAGTGGCTCACCCCTTCTCTCCAGGCTTCTCACTCCTGTCTGGAAAGGGCCTTTGGGCCATCCATGTGACTGCTCTTGAAATAGACCATTTCTTCTGTGAGCAGGTCGTTGTTGGGCCAGTCATAGCTTGGTGTGACATATGACCAGGAAAGAAACCCCATTTGATGTGGAACACAGTTTAACTGTGGTCTATTTTAGGAGCTTGGAAACATTTGTTCCACAGAAATATATCCCTGTTCCAGTTACAATGAATCTTCAGCTAGACCGATGTTGGGACACTTGAACAGGCAGTAAAAACAGGCTTGCTGGTTTTATTTAATACGATATTGCGGGTTGTGAATGACTGTGGGTGTTTAGGTCTGTGGTTAACTTAAGTGCCTGCTATATGTTACAGCTACTCTTTTGTTTTCCCTACAGCAGATCTACAGAACTGGGCTAATGAAGTGTGCAGCCAAATAAAAGGAGCGAAGGTAAAGTCAAAGATGGTAGCATTTTCTCTTTGTTTTGTGTTTTCCTCATGACATTCCTGACACCCCTTCTGAAGCAGACTCCGTGGTAATCTTTGGCTAGAAAACAAATTTTGAGTTCCTCAAAAATTGCTCGCAGCTTTGGCTTTTTCAGTCTGGTTTTCTGTAAATGTGAGGCATGTGAAGTCATCATCCACAAATAGCTTCTGAACCTGCTCCCTGGTTTCAGCCAGTTTAAACAGAGATAAAGGTCTCATGATCATTTAATATTTATGACAAGAAAGTTAAACGTGAACCTACTGGTTGCTGAATACCTGAGACTGCCTAGGAGAGGGCCTTTCTAAATTCTAAGTGCAGGAAAAGCTTCAGCTGAGTTTGCCCCTTGTTACATACCAGAGTGCTCACAGGGAAGAAACGTGGATTTGGGTCTATGCCAAAAATGCCAGGCATGCAAGGCATCAAACAGAGAGCCATCAGCGAAAGAAACTGGCTGTTTGACTCCTTAATTCTAGGGAGGAGGAAATCCTGCTTGTGCATTCCAATATGAAATAAGTAAAAGCTTTTGCTCTGGAAGAACACCAGACCTGTGCTTGAAACACTCAGCTGGTGGCACTGGTTCAAGTTCTTGTGCACAGCCTGCTTAACACCGTGGATGTGGACTGAGGTGTCCCAAGTGTCCCACCACCCCTTCTAGGAGCTGTGACGAGCTTAGCTGTTGAAAGACTCAAATTTCATTGCTTAAAAGAAAAACTAAACATACCAAAAAACCCACCTTTCTGAGCAGGCGGTTCCTCTTTTGTCTCATAAGTCTTCATGCAACCTCCTGTCTTGGCAGCCGCTCAGATCCTCTGGGACAGAGGAGTGAATCAACAGCAATTAGCAGCTGGCAGCACTTACACTCTCTTTTCTATCCTGGAAGATCTGAACAGACACTAGAAATTAAAGGTATCAGTTCCCAAATACCCATCTTTAAAGCACAACTTGTACAAACTGGAGAAAACCCCTGAAGTACTTCCCAACCCTTTTTTAGGAGCTGCTACCGAAAATGTAGCTTTACTTTCTGAAGTACTGTGACAACATGATGTCATGGGTCTTTGCATTTGTTGTCCTAACCTTTCAAGTTAGTACGACCTTGCTTTTTTTTTTTCCTAGCTTGTCTCAGAACTTCTGATTCAACCCAGGTTCTTTCTTCAGTCATTGCTGTTATTAAAAATTCAGCCACCATTAAGGCCTTCACGGATCAACAGCCCTTCAGACACATGAGAGGGTTTCCAAAACCTTATAAGCACTTAGGTGGGTCTTACTAATGGTCCATAAGGAACAGCAGAATCCAGCAACTCTTCTAGATTTATTAACTCTTCTTAAGAGCCCTCGAAAAAGCTAGGAATAGTTGTCTCATGAGATTAAATGTTATTGCCCCTCAGGCCACCAGATTTTGTTCTGAACACCTGCTGAGCCCAGCATCACCAGCCACAGTTTCACAGAAGAATAGAATTACACTTCAAGACTCAAATATAGCAGCGCTGCTCAACCTCAGCAGCTCCACACAGAGGAAGGACCATGATCTGCCTTTTCCTTATTTGTCTAAAAAATAACTTAATGCCGATCTCTTTATTAAAGACATTTTCACTTTAAATTTCTTTCAGGAACCCCGCAGAGATGCATTTGTTACTGTGAACATCACGAATGCTGCTGTCCCCCAGACCTCTGAAGACATGTGTCTCCTGGGCCCCTCTGGCTCTCCTGTCCCTGGAAACTCGTGCTGTACCTCTGGTCACACTACTTGCAGGAACGAGAGCCCCAGCACAGAGCCGTGTGAGGCAGGAGACTTTTCTGTGGTAACTGAGACTGATGATTACCAATTCCCGCCAGTTCCCACGGAAGATGAATACATGGATAAGGATCTCAATAGCACTGATTATTTGTCTTTACTAAGTCGGACTGCCAGTAAAACCGTGTCATCATTTTCAGAACCAATGGAGGCGGGGGAGAATGACAGCTTGAACCAGTACTTTTCAGGTATTGGGAGCACAGAGGACATATCCGTTTCTCAAGGCTTTCACCCTCCCTCCAACACAGATGGGGCACACATTGCCACGGACCAACTTCTTCAGAAATCTTGCCAACATGCCCACAGTTGCCTGAAGGAAACAGGCAACAAAGACACAGATCATTTTGCAACAAACTGTGACTCAGAGAAGATCTGTGTGAGGTGTGGCATTTTGTACAGAGAATCTCCCCAGAAGTGTTGCAAACCCTGTTGTGCTGCGGCTGACAGCACCTCCACCTCCCCAGAAACTGGTTCCTGTGCACAGTGCACCTGTGGTTTGAATTTTCTCTCTGCTGGTCAGAGCACTCTAGCAAACGATCTTGGTATGGAAGATGCATCTGCAGATAGTACCAACATGAAGTACCAGAACACAAACAGAAGCACTTCAGGGACACACAGAAGCAATTCAGGGACAAACAGCAGCACTTCAGACCTCCCTCCAGCATCTGGTAAGCCCGTTAGGCTTCACCCATACTCAGTTGTGTAGGATTATTCTCTTTGCTGGCTTAGTAGTATTCAGAGGATCTGTTTTAGGAGGAGAAGAAAATTATGCTATTTCACTTAATTACCCTGAAGCTAGTCTGAAAAAAAATCCGAAATTTTAAGGCTATTTGGTTTGTATTGAATTCTGCAAGAAGAATGAGCCCAGCAAGGGAGCACTGTCCCACCCTGATGTAACCAGCAATACAGAACCCACCTTCTGGCTGTCACTGCAGAGGCCAGGCAGTTCTGTTAGCAGGTGTGTGTATCAGAGAAAACAGAGAAAGAAGACAATATAGGGACCTAGAGGCTGAGCTAAGGAAGGATGCATAATGCTCAGGCAGATACTTGCCATTCACCAGTGTGCATACACATTTTTTGCCACTGGGTTTAAGTCCAGTTACATTTATACAGTGGTCAGTGAAACTGCAGCTGGAGCTGTAAGCTGGTGGCTGCGGCTGGGTCTAGGAGACTGTCTACAGTTTTCTGCTTATAGCTCTTTCTCTTTGCTTTTATTTGCTAGGATATAAGCGTTCACATAAAATAGTTTCATATAGACACTGTTTCTCCATACACATATGTTTTGTCCCCTGAACAACTCTGAAACACTGATGCCAGTTTACTAATTGTCTACCAATTTATTAATTGAGTAAATGTATCAAAATTGTCAAATGAAAACAGGGAAAAATAATCACTGAAGCAAAACCAGCAGAAGGGAAGTTATGCGCCTTCTCTGGATGAGACCTTCCTTCCCCAGACTTTTCTTCAGTATAAAAGTCTGCAATCTGCCTGTCATATGCTATTAGTCATTTTAGATTATAATCTTGTAAAGTTGGATGCTCTATTTTTATTTATATCAGTGCCCTGCCAAGCATAATGAGACCTTAGTGTTGAGTGGGACATCCAAGTATTACTGTAATACCCACAGCAGTTGTAAGCTCTTGCCCTTCTTTAAAACCATGTCGTGCCTTAAAATTTCTTACGGAGACATTCTTGTCAGTCTGCCAAAGCCCCAAAACAACACACTTGAAGGCCCTTCCTCTCTCAACATGCATTGCATATGGGAATCTGAAAGTGTGCAGCACTCATCTTCTGAAGAGCAGAAACTTTCTGCTGCTTCAGTTTCCTGAAATCCTGACGCAGTTTCACAGTCTGGTCTATACAAAATGCAGCAGGAGTAAAGAGAACACAGATTATCTTTTTTGTTATTGTTGGAAGGTGAGTCTTGAGGTAGAACTGAAAGTCAAGTTATATTTGGTACTTCTTTTCTTTCTAAATTTGACACGAAGAGGAAGAGAAAATATTAAGGAGCAATAGAGCAGACGGGAGAGCTTGGATATAAGTGCTGTGCTAGGAAGTGCCATCTTAGATCTGCAGCATAATTCTTTATATGGGATTTTATTTGTGTTTGTGCCTTTGGATATGTACATGCTATAGTGCCATCTGGTGAAACCTGAGCACAGATACAGTGTTCCTAATTTGCCAGTTTTTATGCATGACTGCAGGAAGATACTGACAGAGCTGTGGGCAGTATCAGAGCGTGATCAGAGTTGATCTCTGGGTAACCTGGCTTGCTGGCAGAGTAATTGTTCTGCCCACAGAATGGCCATGGCCCCCCTGGCAGCACCTGGTTGCATGAGGACTGAGACAGGGCTGAGCCGTAGGTTCCTTGCTGAAGCATCCCAGCCGTGCCGAGGCTGCACGTGTGGGTGCATCAGCATCTGTCGTTTTGCTGGGCCTTGTGAAATGCCCAGATGGAATAAACGTGCATGTAAAATAGTTTTCTGTAAAGCTTCTCAACGCAACGGAAGCCACCAGGCTTTGCACACAGTTATCCTAAATCAGAATGGTACAAAAGAGGGTCGATGAAAATGGGAAGAAAAAGACCACGGGAAATTCCATGAAGTTTTGGTCTTAGTTCACTAACACTCAAAATGACAACAGAACTGGTAAACTCTGTGTCTCCTGTGAAACAATCCTAGAAGACCAAAGTGAACCTCTGGACAGGTGCCCCTTCCAGGGGTCACCACTGGAGATGGAGGTAAGCCTTCAAGCACTTTTTCAAACCCCGCAAGCCTGGAGGCAGTCAGAACACGAAGGGTCAGTTCAGGCCCACCTCAATGCATGCCGTGCAGGGCTACGGCATAACACATGAGTGCACGAAGACTTAGCTGACTCATAATTGGGACTGGTTTTGCAAAGCCTTTCACTTCCAGATCCCAAACCAGCCTGGTTTGGCAGTGACAAACAGTTCTCACCACCTAGAGGCCATTAAATGTCTCGGAGAAAATTATTTGCCTGCATTGTTCCAGTTCTTAGTGAACAATTACCACAAAAATTAATCCGTGTTTGTAATTAATATTAGATAGTCTGAAGAGTTCAAAAGGCTGAAACACTGCACAGAACAATGCCTTCACTCTGAATGTGTCCCTTATACTTTTCAGGTTGGAAGCACTTTTCTTGGCATAGTCTAGGAAGCTCTTGTGTCCATTTTCTGTGCTTCTGGGCCTCAAATATCATTTTGCTTCAGCATGGTATCTTCAGAAAGCACAGAAGGTCTGCCAGCCACATTCAGCTAAACATTATAAATGTGTTAATCTGCCTTTTTTTTTCCCTCCCCATTGTCACATATATTTTAAAATTTTTGATCTCGTGCTGAGCACTGCTAACCTTCTTCACAGCACCTTTTGCAAGTGACAGGCAATCTAAAGACAAACAGATATTTTTGTACTGCCATTATGCCCAAGAGTTTTGTTCATGGCAAACAGCCAAACTGAATCGAACACGCAGGAAAGAACCAGCAGGGAAAAACTCCCGCAGAGAAAACCCTTATGGACACCTCGTGTTAATCAACAGCACTTGGAAAGAAAGCAAAGAGCTGCCAGTGCAGTGGTTTAGGTGAAATAAATAAGACTGCTTAAGGGGGGCCTATTAGAGAGACACTCAAGTGCTGCACAGACTCAGCTCTGAGCAGGCACAGATCCTGACTCCTCCACACAACTGGAGACCAGTGCCCAGTGCTGGTGTGCAAACATCAGCCGTGGCCACTGGAAAAACAGCATTTCTCTGGGCTGGGTCATGATTATCTGCAATAATCATGTCTCAAGTGTTGAGGAGTGTAGTCAAGAGAGGCACAAAATGTCTAAAAGGTGTCGGATCAAGTCTGTAAGTAATGATGAAGTGAAGCACAGCAGGAAAAACATTTCTTTGTAAGTGTGTTCACAGGCCAGGAAAATTTTGTTTACTTGGTTTCTTCAGTTTGTTTCATTTTCAAACTTTAACAAGCTTGTTAGTTTGATGTTGGAAGTTTGTTCTCAGTTATTTTCTCTCTGCTCTGAGGAAAGTTTATTAATTGGTCAGAGCTTGGTCTTGCTGTCACTTAGGTCAGCAGCCCAGTCTTTGAATAGCAGAAAGATTGAATTTATACTGAAAAATCACTAACCTCAGGCAGACTGACTGAAACCATAACTCTGTTAAGTTGCTATAATATAGACTCTGTCTCTTCCCTGGCGTCACTCTATATCTAGCTAAATCCATGAGGGGGCTAGGTGAGTGCCAGAGTGTACTTACATGGAGGATCCGGACTATATAAAATAATTGTATAAGCTCTGTGTCGTTCGAACACTATGTGACTGTGTGATCTGATGTTAAGTCTTTCAGTATTTATTCAGTAAGCCTGCTATCTAACCCAAATAGTAGGATTGATTGGGGTTTTATTGCCTCTTTGGTAAACAGTGTGATTTCTGGGACTCTAAGAAAAAATAAATCTCGTAATCAGACATAATTAGCATTTCCTCACAAACCGCAGGCAGAGGCAGATTGGACACAGCTCTGTGCATCAGGCAGCACAGGGAACATGAGATCGTCGCCCTCTCTGTGGCTTCCCAGATCACAGCTCAGAGGGAAAATGTTTCCAGCCCTTCCAGACAGGCTCCTTGTGTATGACAGACTTTGTCCTGAGGAGATGAAAATGGAAACAATGAAAAGGTCCAGTGGAAGGCACTGATTATAAGAGCATCCTCATGTCATGGGGGGAAAAATAATGGAACAAGAATAAAGCCAGCGCAGCAGATTAAGTTCACTGCACTAAGTGTCTACCTTGTGAGGGGAAAATATTAATCATGTGTGTCTTCTTTTCTCCCCCACCCCCCCTTCCCTAGGAAATGTGACTGGAAACAGTAACTCCACCTTTATTTCAAGTGGACAAGTAATGAATTTCAAGGGCGACATCATTGTTGTCTACCTTAGCCAAAACTCTCAGGAGGGGGCAACGGCCTCGGGGCCGAGCGAGGAGAACGTGGGCAGCCCCGTGCAGGAGGAGAACCTCAGCCGCTGCGAGACTTTCGCCGGCAATGCCCAGCACTACAAGGAGAAGTGTGCGGAGCTGCAGGGCGCCCGCCCGGCCCCGGGGAGCGGGGGGCCACGGTGGCCTGGTGGAGCCCTGGCCCAGGAGCGGGGCCCGTCGTGCGGTGGACAAGCCTCCCAACCCGTGCAGGAGGAGGGGAAGCTGGGACACTTCTCAGAGAAGGTGTTGAACTGAGGGGACATGGTGTCCTCACTGCGGGCCAGGGCACCGGCAGGCAGCCCCTGATGGGGTGTGGGGCTGCTGCTGTGCTGCCAAAATCCCGGGTGTCACAACAGACTGGGAGACTGTTGCTGATCCTGGTGTCTCCTGGGAAATTTTACAGCTGGAAGGACCCTCATGGTGTACATGTCGGTGGTGGGGGTGCTCTGGGTGGAGGTGGCCGATGGGGACGGGCGCACGCCTGAAGCCGGGCACGCTGCACCTGTTGCGGAAGCAGCAGCAGGGCTTTCTGCTCTCACCCACGGGGAGGTGGGAGGTGGGCTCCCTGCCTGCCTGCGCCCCATTCCCTGGCACCTCTCCCTGGCAAGTGGCAAAAGGGAGTTGAGATCCATTGGCCTGGGGACTCTGTGAGGAGGAGAGCACTGCCGGTCAGGTGTACGGGATGCTCCCGGAGAGGGGACAACGTGGCCAAGCACCGGACTGATGGGGGCCCCTGAGCGCTGCCTCGGGGTTTCCTTTTTGCAACTAAGCTGTACCCATTTTGCTGGGTCTTGGAGGTGGAAGGAAGCCATGGTGCTGCTGCCAACCTTTGCCTCCCTGTGGTGATGTGGCAGGTGGCATCATCCCTTCCCATCTTTCTCCGAGGAAGCAGACACTCCAGTCTCAAAGCAGCGCCAGAGCCGAGGTCCTGGTCTGCCCCTTATTGACTTGTGGGTATAAATAGGTGTGTGTAATGCTGCCACAAGCGGATGGTAACATGCAAAATACAGCTGATATGCCTTAAAAGCATATCAGATTAATCTCGAGCAAAGAGCATTTATAGTGACCCTGATTCACCTCTGCCTTATTGCACCTCTCCAGAGGAGTTCAAACCTGTGGAGATGAGAGTGATGTGTGCCTGGTATACTGCTGCAGGAATAACATCACTACGGTTTAGGACAAAGGGCTGCTAGTAGGTGGAGAAAGGGTCTGTGACAACCAGCTGTGGATATTTCCTGAGTTACGTGAGAGGGAGGGATTACCCAAAGATGGAGAATTTGGTCAGGGTCAAACATTCATTCTTTTATCTGCCCAAACAATTTTGCCATTCCCTCTGCTATTTTCATTAATATGCAGAGATTTACTTAGGTAGCATGAAACTATTTCCAGAACTTGGCGTGTGTGAGCTAAAGTCAGAGTGTAGCGTCTGTCACCCTGAGAGCTGATGAGCAATGGGACCAAAGGTTTGGCATTAAACGATAATAGTAGCTGTATTTAGAAGAGAATCTTGGCTACTCAACTGGCTTTGGTTCGTGTCCAATATCCTATAGCCTTCTCCAGCAGACACTGTGGAGAGAAAGATGAAGGGAGCAGAGTGTCAAGGAACTCCCAAGAGAAAAAGCTAACATTTTGAATGATTTCCTGACAAGGGATAATCTGACATTCTCCTGCAGGTGTGAGTGCTGCAGGAATCTATCTGCAACCAGAGCCTTCAGGAGGGCAAGTGCTCTGTTTCCTGCCAGACAGCAAAGGGATCTCTTACCTAGTGTAGTTTTGGCTTCACTGATGGAAAAGGTCTCTGGTCGGGAGGCTTCTCCCCAGGAAGGTTTTAAAGCTGAAGGGTTCACTCCATGGCTGCTCTGTTTGCAGTAGTACTGCTCTGTGGGGAAAGAGGACCTATAAAGCTGACAAGGTGATCACTGTGTCACAATGAGCTTCTCATGCATAAAACAAAAGGATGGGCTTAGCCACCTTCACCTCTCAGGAGAATAATTCTGCGTTGTTGATATATCTGGGATGTAAAGTTCAGTACAAATGTGCAAGACTCTCTCTTGGGTGACTGGCAAAAAGGGCTAATGAAACACCTCACTTTCACCCAAGTCTCACTTTCACCTCTATGTGGCCTTCAATAAACTAGATCACCCTAGCCTAGACTCAGCCAGGCAGGTAGATTGTCCCATTCAGTGATGGCCCAAGCTACCTCTGCCTCTCTGAAGGTGTGTAACTGAGGCTCTCCTATCTGTGGTATTCTTTTGTCTTTCCTGCTGGATCTTTTACAGCCTCTTTCTAGGTTCTTCTGGAGTTGTTTTGTATCCCCTAGGCACTGGTACAATAGGGACAAGGAAGCAGAACCACCATCACCTTCAGGCAAGGTGGTGTAGATAATTTCTCACCTCATCTTAATTTTTTCAGTTGCATTTTTCTGGAAAGCATCCAACCAGCATCAGTCCTGCTGGAAAGCATCCAACCAGCCCCATTTACAGGAGAGGCAGGACTGAATTCTTGTGCCCATCTCTGGGTAAATTACCCGTCTGCAGGTCTGTCTTCTTCTCCTTCTGCAGCTTCTTTCTTCCCTTGGTTTTTATCTGCCACCAGAGAGCAGGCTCAAAATCCTGGTTTGAAGGGAGACAGTGCAAATTTATGATGTGTCCTCAATGAGGACACATTTTTCACTCATTGAATTTCAGGTTCCTACTGAGCAAGGATTGAAACTAGGATCATCAGCAAGCATGAAGTAATAAGTCCCATATGGCAAATGTGGTACACCAACAGATCCAGTTCTTTTTCTTCCTCCAGAGTCTATCTCAAAGTGAAAAAACAATATCACAGCCATTAGCATGCTGCATGTTCCCTGGGTCTCTGCCTGACTCCTTAGACGTGGGCCCCAAAGGGACTTCTTTATCCTCATGATTTCATTTGTCATCAGTTTGGTGCTGGGGGTGGTTTTTAGCATCTGTTTGTACAACAGGGACCTGTGCATTGGGCACTAATTTGGAGGCTTCTGGCTGCTATTGTAATACACATAATTAATGATAATAAAAATCTGAAATATCTATTTGAGAAAAGGTGAAGGTTTTATTTGAATAAATAGGGGAAATGAAATACATTATTATATGCCTGTGCCTGTTTAAAAACAAAAAAAGAAAGAAAAAAGGGCAAAACATGAATATAATTACATTCCTAGTTAGGCTTTTGTAACATTTTTTGTATGTTGAATTGTTTTAAAAATAAGTGCTTCCCTTCCACTGTGTGTGCTGCAATGCATATTCTGCACCTGCCCTGAGCCAGACAGGAGCTCTCATAGACCTGGTGTGGTAATGCTTTACTGCTGAGAGCTAGGCACTGATTCCAACTCATTCCTGAAGTCTCCTCCTCCACAGCATGCATTTTTACAAGTCTTCTAGTCTGAGGAGTCAAATGCATTATCCTTGGTGAACATACTAGGTGTTCTTGAAAGTCAGCCACCTCCGACCTGGCAGGACAGGAGTAATTCTGCATATAGCCATAGGAAAACAAGAGCACTGGAGCAGCCCTTCTTATCCCCATGGACCACAATATGGCATTGAAGATCAATATAGACAATAATTGCTGTTAATCTGTGTACTTTGCTGCATGTTCATACAGAGACTGGAAGTTACTCTGCAAGGCTTACAGCATACCTGAGAGTAGGACCACTAAAATGTCATTTCTACTTGTCCATTCAGGTTTCCTCCTTTTATCATGTTGTTAGTACCCATGCAATTACACTCCTCCCTGTGTCTATCATAAAATAGAAATGTGCTGAAAGATGTCTTTGTGCTAATCAGGTATTTAATAGAGCTATAGTTTTATCAGATATCTCCATGCCAATTAGGCAGCCCTGCCCCCTTAAAAATAATCTACCATGACTGGAGAATTCACTTCTGCAGCACCTTGGCAGACCCCAGCATATACCCCTGTCTTCCCCTGCTCTCACTTTGATAGTGTGGTTGCTTGTTTTTTCCTTCTGCCAGGTATCCAAGTTGGTTGTGGCCTCCAAGATGATTGTGTTGTCTCTGCAGCAAGGGTTGCTCCAGTCTTGCCTTCAGGCCCTCCAGCTGACTTGTCACATTGTTAAACATCTGTTGTGTTGTAAAATGTGAACATTCATGAGCATGAACTTTGGGAAAAAATGCTTTATTACAATTCTCTCTGGCTTTTGAACAAGGCAATGACAGCATAACATTAAGGAACCCTCTTGCGGTAGGTGAGGATGCCAGAGTGTCCGGTCGGACGTGTTTTAACACTGCTTTTTTATTTCTTCTTCTTCTGGCTTGTTGGCTTATGGTTTCTTTGTTTTGGCTGAGGATTACCACAGCTCTTCTGGTTCATTTCTTAGCCTGCCTGACCGCTTGGTCAATCCTTGGGCGTTGCACCAGTTTCAACTTGCATCAAAGCTGACAGGTCTGTTCCATCATGTTTCTACTGGCGATCTCACATTTCTATACAATGTATGTAGATGGTCATACATGGAATTACTCCTGATTTCAGCTTTACAGGAAACCTTTAGAAAGGTTTCCAAGGAGAGCAAAGGATCTCAGGAATGTTTGGGACCACCTGTACAAGCGGGACATATACAAGTCAATGGGACTTGGCAGAATGCATCCAAGGCTGCTGGGAGGGGTTGCCAACATCATTGCAGAGGCACACTGCAACATCATTGACAGGTCATGGAGTTCAGGGGAAGTCCCAGCTGACTGGAAAAGGGCAAATATTACACCCATCTACAAAAAGGGGAAAAAAAAAGAGAGTTGGGAAATTACAGATGAGTCAACCTCACTTGAGTACCTTGAAAAATTATGGAGTGTGCCCTCCTGGAAGCTATTTCCAGGCATGAAGAAGAAGAAGGCAACTGGGAGAAATCAACACGTACCTCAGCTAACTCAGCCCTCTCCCACTGTCAGCAGCTCGTTATTTGCTTCATCACTGGTTCCATAGAGACTTGGATGCAAGACCTTCCTCATGAAGATCTAGCCCAAGAAGGCATAAAGGAAAATCTTCAGGTCTCCCTCTGTCATTCGTAATTAACTGAGGTTAATTCGTAATTAACCCCACTCAACAGTGGACCTACCTTTTCCTTGTTCTACTTGCTAACACACAATACATGATGTTAGTACTATCTTGCTATTCTTGACATCTTTTGCCAGCTCAGGCTACAGCTTTCTACCCTTTCCCTCTGCATCATTGCATGCCTGAGTGGTATTTCTATATTCTGCTTTGGAAGCCTGTTCCTTTTTCCATCACTCTCATGTTCCTTTTTTTGCATCTGAGTTTTTACAGTATCTCGCTGTTTAACCAGGCTGGTTTCTTGCTGTGCCTGCTCCTTTTCCTGCTTAGGTGGATGGACTGCTCTTGTGCATGGAGAATGCTGCCTGAAAGTCTCCCAGTGCTCCTGAACAACTTTGGCTTTCAAGGCAGACTTCTGGGATACCTCCTAACAGCTCCCTGAGCAAGATGAACTCTGCTCTTATGAAGGTCTGGGGCTTTATTCTGCTACTCACCTTCTTCACACCCCTTAGGATAATCTTATCAGTGCAGCCAAGGCTGCCACTGCCAGGTCTTCAATTGTTTGAAGAAGATTTTATCTGTTTCCATATCAGGTCCTCCATAGCAGACACCTACCACAAGCACTTCCTTGGTGGTGACTCCTCCGATTTTGACCCAAAGGCACCCAGCTGATCTGTCCTCTTGCCCATGTCCTCAAATCACTCTTTTACATAGAACATAATGTCTCCTCCTCTTCCACCTCTTCTGTCTTCTACTAACAGAGCTATTTCCTTAGCTGATTTCTAAAATGAATAGAAAAAAACTAGCATTTCACCAAGTTCCCCACTGTTGTGCCTTTGTCTGGTTATAGATCAGTAAACTATTTTGTGCCTGGGAATGGGCCTTCAAATTTCCCACCTCGAAGAAAGGGAGGTTGAGAGGCAAGGGCTGGAGCAGGTGTGAGGAGCAGAGGCTGAAAGAGCTGTGCTCCATCTTCCCACTGCCCTGTAGAGATGTGGGGAGAAGACAGCAACTTGCTGCTGCTGGAAATGGCAGCGTGGCCAGCAGCGTTCTGGAGGCTTTGTCATTCCTGGTGTCTAGTACCAGGTGTTATCCAATGAGACCTCAGTCTCCTCTCTCCTGCAGGGGAAGAAGCAGCTGGCAACTCATCCAGGGTTTCCATCAGATGAAATCAGGCCTGTGTGTGTCTCTCAAAAAAAATCAGTGAATACAAAATGAACTGAAATTTGCCATAAGCAGCACATGAGGACAAACCATTTCAAATGCAGAAACGACTGCATCAATAGGCTGTTCCTGTTGATTGTCACTGGATTTTAGTGGAAGGCTATTTATACAAAGTCTCAATTATTTGAAGCATCTTAAATGAGTATCTAGAAGGTGTTTTTAGCATGCAGACCTGCCATTACAATTCTCAATTCATAGCCTTATGAAGCAGCTTACTTTCTTTATTCTCTCTGGTTTTGTTCAGTTCTAACATTAATTTATCTCCCTTTTAATGTTGTAGGCACCACTCAAGCACAAAAGTTCTTGCTCCCTGTGGGAAATACAAAACAGTTTCCCCAGGGACATTTGCCTTTTGCATCATTTCAGCTCCTTGTTGGGTTTTTTGCAAGCTTAGCTGGTCATAAATGAGCTAGACAACAGATGGTAGATCTCATGCTATAACACAGAAAATTGTTATTTAACCGGGGTTTCCACTCAAAAATGCAGCTGCCCACTGGTGCACAGCCAAATTTTCTTCTGAGAACACTCTTTGAATGTATTGGGGAATGAGATGGATGCAAGTAGCTCTAATGATTGTCTCAGCAGGCTGCTCATAAATGTTTCCTGCAAACCCCCATTCTTTTCGTCCTCACCCCATGGATCCCACCTGTCTGCTGGATGGGCCACTTCAGGGATACTTTGGAAACCTGTCCAGCTCGTTGTCTTCACTTACACAAAACAATCATTGCAAAGATTTTGTCCCCTTTGTCTGAAGGGATGCTCCAAGTATGATGGAGGCATAAAAAATAAATCCACTTCAGTGCTTGGGTTATCTCAGTCAGGCTGGCCTACTGTATTTAAATGTTGATGCACTTTGAGTCTCATCTCTTCAAAGTCATGTTCTTTGCCAGGTCCTATTCGGGTCCACCACACTACACTTCAGTCTGCTCCATAGAAAGTGCTACAGCTGGTGGTTTGTTGATGAAAAGTACTAGAAATCAGTTTAGTATTTTTTTGTTCTTCCTTAGGAGGAGATGGAAAAACACACTCAAGAATTCTGTCCCATTAAAAATTTTTAAAAGTCTTGTAAGACTTGTTTCCTTCTGGATCTTCACGTTTTCGTTACTTTGACAGTAACCACTTTTCCATGCCAGCATTTTGTTCCCTCACAGGATAATTGTGTGTTTCTGAGGATGGCTGATGGGCAGGATTGCACTAAATTAAAGATGGACTCTATTTCTAAATAAAATATCTCACATGATTCATTTACTTGATGAACGGACACCAAAAGCTTTGCCCTGCTTTATTGTGCCCAGAATATGCCTGCTGCAGGTACTGCAGAGCTGCTGACGTGATTCCCTTGGAGTTCATGCAGATACACTAAACAAACCCAACCACAGCCACAACTTCTTTAACTTGCATGTGAATAACAGCAGCTGACTGTGTTTCAAAGAGCAAAGACATGCCTGGGTTTGGGTGTTTTATGGGGTTTTTTTTCCTTCCTTCCCTCTAGTTTTCTTTCCCTGTCCTAAGCTTATCATTCCTTTTTCGGTGTAAATACAAAGGTCGTGGTTTTCAGTATGGTGGGTGACTCATTCTCATGTTTGAGCAGTGTGATCAAAATGGAAACTTAGAAGCCCCGGTGTGGTGTGTGTTCCATGCCGCCGGCGTGCACAGAGAATGCCTTTGTGGGTGCTGGCTCTCCTGAACGGAGCCAGTGTCATGTGTGTGATAGCTTAAGGGCTTCGGACTGCGCGCGAGATCAGAGCAGATGCTTTTAACCTGACAGCGCTGCCCGGAAACATAAGCAGATCTCTTTTTGCTATCAGGGAGGTGCATGTGACCCGTTTAGCAGCTCTGTGTGTCTGTCTGTCTGTGTGTGTGTCTGTGTGGGTCTGTCTGTGTCTGTGGGTATGTGTGCCTCTGTGCGTGTCTCTCTGTGTGTCTGTGTCTGTGTTTGTGTCTGTCTGTGTGTGTGTCACTGTGTGTGTGTCTGTGTGGGTCTGTCTGTGTCTGTGGGTAGGTGTGCCTCTGTGCGTGTCTCTCTGTGTGTCTGTGTCTGTATTTGTGTGTATGTATGTCTCTGTGTGTCTGTCTGTCTGTGTGTGTGTCACTGTGTGTGTGTCTGTGTGGGTCTGTCTGTGTCTGTGGGTAGGTGTGCCTCTGTGCGTGTCTCTCTGTGTGTCTGTGTCTGTATTTGTGTGTATGTATGTCTCTGTGTGTCTGTCTGTCTGTGTGTGTGTCTGCCTGTCTGTGTGTGTGTTAGCCTGCGCTGTGGGCAGGGCTGGGCCCACCCGGGCGGTCCCTCCGGGAGCAGTGCCAGCCCGGTCCCGCCGTGTCCCGCGGGGCCGCGCGGTGGCGCCGCAGGGCAGCCGTGCCCTCAGGAGGCGGCGGCGGCCGGAGCGGGGCCGAGGGGAAGGCGCGGTTCGCAGCCAGCCCCTCTCTCCAAAGGCTGCTGTTTTCCCCCGGGCACGCCTTCTCCCAGCAGCGAGGAAGGAGAGCTGGTTTGCTGTCCGGCCAGCGAAGCGAGGGGCAGCCAGCTGACCCCGGCCGACAGCCCTCAGCTCCTGGCAGGCCATCCCTGTCCCCGGTGCCCTCAGCAGCCGTCGCCTCGCCTCGCCTCACCCCCGGGTAGCACTTTGCCTGGGAGCTGTGTGAAACTGCAGAGCCACGGGGCCGGAGGGGTCCTGAAGAGCCAGCCTGAAAGGAGACACGGTTATACATAAAATACCATATAACGTATGCTTAAAGTCACAGAATCAGAGAACAGCTTGGGTTGAAAGGGACCTTAAAGGTCATCTAGTTCCAAACCCCCTGCCATGGACAGAGACACCTTCCACTAGACCAGGTTGCTCAGAGCCTCATCCAACCCGGCCCGGAACACTTCCAGAGATGTGGCATCCACAACTTTTCTAAGAAACCTGTTCCAGTGTCTCACCACCCTCACAGTGAAGATTTTTTTCCTAATATCTAACCTAAACCTACTCTCTGTTTGAATCTATTCTCCCTTGTCCTGTCACTGCATGCTCTTGTAAAAAGTCCCTCTCTATCTTTCTTGTAGGCTCCCTTAGGTACTGGAAGGCCACAACTGGGTCACCCCAAAGCCATCTCTTCTCCAGGCTGAATACTCTCTCTGCCTTTTCTCATAGGAAAGGTGCTCCAGCCCTCTGGTCATCTTGGTGGCCTCCTCTGGACTCTCTCCAACAGGTCCATGTCCTTCCCTCCTGCTGGGGACCCCAGAGATGGATGTCTCACTCCAGGAGGGGTCTCACCAGAGCGGAGTAGAGGGACAGAATCATCTCCCTTGACCTGCTGGCCACATTGCTTTTGAAGATGGAAACACTGTAGCATCCTGTGGCAACATAGCCCTATGTGTCACTTCCTCTATGGCTAAATAATTCTTCCCACTGTCTAAATTAGGTCACCGCTGCCATGGTTCAAGCCTGTATTTTCATTTTCAGGCCACTATATAGACAGAGAACATACTATTCCTGTGCTCTTCAATCACATATTTTATCCTGTTTCACCCATTGACCAATCCTTGAGTGAAATGTATAAATGTTGTGCCCAAAGCCCACGAGATTGCTGTCACGGAGCTTAACAAAGGTCTGTAAATAGGGTGACCAGGGTTCTTCAAGGAAATGTAAATATGGACTCAAAATGGAAAATGCATCCAAATCCCTGAAGCTGCTTTGAAATCCTTAGCCAACAAGGATAAACAGCCGCAACAAATAGCGTAACTGAAATCTGAATGGGAGGAATAATAACTTATGAACAGATGCTGATGGTCTTAAAATGAGATCTTATCAGCTGACAAAGTCAGTGGGACCTTGGGCTCCATGCACACAATGCGTATAATTGTGTATTTTACCAAATGGATAAGCTCAGGAGCTCAGCGAGCTGGGCTGCAGCCAGCACTGTGTGCCACTCACTAACATGCTTTACAAGAACAGACATTCAATTAGTAGAAAACAAAATCTAAAGAGGAAATTATTGGTTTTACTGGTCCTGTGCCAGCTAGAAATTAAACTTTTGAAGTCAAAGACTGTTTTGTGCTAGAATTAAAGCTTTCTTATCTGACTCTTGTTGTACTGGGACAAGAGTTTGCCTCCATTTGAAATTCTTTCCTAGAAGTCTTCTCATTTCTGAGCTGCCTTTGAGAGCAGAAATTCTGAAAAAAAAAATCCCTTTCTTAATAGAGAAAAAGATCCCTTTAAATTTACTCTATTGAAAATTACTATATGGAAGTATTTTTTTCCTTGCTGAGTCTAACGTGGGCATACTTTTCCAAAGTAAGAACTGCATTCTGCTTGATAAACTCAACACAAAGAAAATTATTCCTTTTATAACTACTATAACCTCTGCACTTTTGAGTCTGAATTATGACACTTGGGGTTTTAAAGATGAAATACATTTGTGTGGTTTTTATCCCATCCCCATTTCTGTAAAACATGATGTACGGCTAAAATCTAGCTTATATGTGAAGACCATATATATATATATCCTAAAAAGGAAAGCATTAATATTAGACTCTAAATTTATGAACGTGGACTACATATTGCAGCCAAAAAAACCCCCCAAAAAACCCCAAAACAAAAAAAAACCCGTGGAAATGTAACACAGCTACTACAAAAAGTTACATTTTTAAAGCAAGTATTGGCAGCCTAGTAACAGCCTGATAGTCTTTCATTGCACTAGTAGCTATCACACACAGTGTTAACAAATAGTAGAATATTTGTGAACAGATTCAAACTTTTGTATTGAAAACAATACGAAGAGATTTGGGTTTCCTTCTAACAAAGCAGAAGCATTGCATGGTTGGTTAAAGGGTGAATGTTGTATCGCAGTGATGATAAGTAACATTAATAGTATATAGGAAATACATGGTACACAACTCTAAAGAAAAAGCATTAATTCTGAAACAATTTTTTTCTGTTTTCCCCAAAGTTACATGCAAACAGATTTACAGACAAAGGTGCCAGAAAGATTTTCTTGCTGAAAATCTTTTCCCACTACCTAACTCACCTGAGGTGAAGCATTTAATGTCTCTTGGGAGGCAGGTGAGCCTCAGATATTTAGCAGCCATGGAGGAGTCTGGTTGACTTCTTTGTGTTCAAACCAGTCTCTGTAATACAGTCCTATAAAAAAGAGGTCCCACCACACAAAGCCCAGGCTGCTCTTCTGCCTGTGTAAACTAAAGCAGGGCTTAATGTCCCGAATATCAGGGGATGACCAAAGGTGGGTAGAGCTCAAACCACTGTGTATGGCTCTATAAAGAAGAGAGCCTAATCTTGGGGGTATAGCCTTACTTCACCCTGCTCCTTGAGAGGGCTTAAACGCTCATCCCAGTAGGATACCACCTGGTTCACTCAATTTTGAGTAAGCTTAGGTCTTCTTCTGCCTGTCCCCATTCTAGTTTTCAAGTCCGCTGTGAAAATCTTGGCTTCTTTTCACAAAAGTTTTTGCCATAGGCTTCAGTGGCTACAAATTAAGCAATTGTGGCTCTGCTACAGAGAAAAGAATCAATGTCACTTTTCAGATTAACAGTGAGAAAGACGCATATCTGCAAAGAGCAAGACTTGAAGAGTCTTTTTCCCTTCCGAATGGGATTTCTGATGAGAGAAGCTTATCCCCTCCTAAGGCTGTCAAAGTAACAAAGATGCTATGTGCAACACGGGACTCCTGGATTCTGCAAGCAGCCCAAATACAACATTCCCGTTGGAACCACTGGGTGTCCTGCACCTGGAAGCACTGTTTGTGTGACTGGCCCACACATAAAAAATGGCCCACGTGGAGAGAAATGCTCTTGGAAAGGCCTCACAAAACTGAAGCCTGTATTATACTTTCTGAGTAGAAGTCATAATGTTCCCTCACCTGACATTTTTGCTCCTCCCCCAAGCACCTGCTTTGCTAACAGCCCTTCTACCTCTCCTGCCCACAGCAAGAAACCTGCTCTTGCCAGTCCTCCGCAGCTGCCTCAGTGGCTGCAACATTAACATGGCAATTTGGTGACAGTGAGGAAATCGCCTCCAACAGTTTTACAGGGAATAAAGCTCTAAAAATGGGTTTGACTTGTCTAAAGGGAACTTCTTCACAGGTAAGAAGCAAATTGACTTCTGACAAATTACTGTCTGACTTAAGATTGCTTCTCTGTTTTCTATTTAACACACAGTGATGCTCCCTGTTTAACATATACACATCCCTGTTTAGCATACAGTGATGCACAGGTATTCTGGTGGATCGTGCCCCCCAAAACAATGACTTGCTGCTCTATGCCAAGCTGTGGTGTTGTTACCCCATTCCTGGATTTGCCCTCCCATTTCCAACACCCCACAGCTGACAGTATCTGAACAGCAGACTGCAGATGTGAGCTTGCAACACCGCTGTTGAAAGGTTCTGGACCTACATTGCCCCCTGGGTGGAAAAAATTTCCGGTTTTTCTAAAGTTTCAGACAAGGTCACTGTGTTTTCAGAAGGTCTTGCTGCTTAGTCCCATTTGCATCTACAAGGAAAGAGATAAATTCTCTATCAGTTAATTTAGGTGAACTCCTAGGGCTCTGGTTACCCACATAACTTGTAATCCTGCTTGAATCTGATTATGTTTTTGACATTCACGCTTCCTCCGTAGATTAAGGTTTTGTAGCTCTGACCTATATTTGCTGAGCCAGCAGCTGCAGCTCCGTTTCATCAAGTACTTGTTACTACCTCTGTGTTGCTGCCTTTCAGTCCCGTAATGAAGTGGAGTGGAGTGTGTGACCCAGCACCCAGCTGCCAGACCTCATACATCTTGCTACGTGGCCACTTTTATTCAGGTTTCTTTCAGGCTAAGGTTTCAGCCAGGGATGGGGCGGATGACCAGAGAGCCAGCACACGGTCCTTCAAGTGTCTGCAGCGCAGGTACAAAATAGGAAAGGATATCCAGGCATTAACCTGCTAGACTGCTTTCACAGCAGTTTCCAGGGATTTAAAATGTATGGGCTGTATAAGTGTTTCCTTCTTGATGTTGTGCACTTCCCATCTTCTGATTTGCTGAATATCCCCTCTTTTTATTACAGAGGAGGGAAAGAAGAAGCTCTTGATATCTCCAGATCATTTCTCATCCCCCATGCTTGCTCTCAGGCCACCTCCTAGTTTTCTGCTTCCTAAAGAATACAGTCTCTCTCCTTCAGATCACTCTTTAATTGAAAAGGTTTCTTACTTCCTATTCTTTATGAACTATTTTGATACTTTTTCTAAAATCTTTTAATCAGTAAATACACAATATTATACCACAGTCTGCCCAGTGCTCAGTCATTTGAAACGGTCTTAAAACATTTTCTTTCTTTTTTTTTTTTTTTTTACTTGGAGCCCATTCTTTAAGCCTTCTCATATATTGTCAACATTTTTGATTGCATGTTAAGCAATGACTTTTACTGAGGTGTGCATTGCCACTTGGGTCGCTTTATGAAATTGAGGTAGTTAGTTTGGAGCCCTTAAGGTGCTTGAAAATGCTCTCACTACTCCTCCTGTGTGTATTACTTTACAGTTACTGAGACTGAATCTCATTTCTGTTCATCTAACCAGTTCTCATCTCTGAAGATAGATAGCAAAGAATTCCAAGAGGGCAATCTGCTGGGAAAAATACAAACTTATGTTAGTTACCAACTAGCCTGTTAAATGAGGAAAACATCCTAAGGGAAGCAAAACTCTGCGCAGACTTCCCTCGAACAGCCTGCTGAGGTGAAAAGGTGGGGACTTTCTGGTTTAGACACTCGGATTTCATATGTAAACAATATTATAAGGCAGCGCCCTTTGTGGTCTGGAATACAGTGTTTCCAGGATCAATGAATGATGCTTTTCATTTGTGGAACTGGGGCTGGTTGGCTATTGTAACACCCTGATCTTAGAGGTATTTTTAATGAAATGCATCAGATGAAACAGTGGTGCTGGCTTCTTTCTGTAAATGTCTGTAGTTTTGAAATGAAGCTTTGTCCTAGCTGTGTAGGGAAAATTTCTGTGCAGGAATAATCCCGGTGAAGGATACTCAGACAGCACACGGATCCAGCTTTTCAGGCAATCCTTTATATTAAGGATTTATTAACATAGATTTTCCTGCAAGCCAAGAAAAAAAAAAAAAGCCAGACAGACATTTTGGGCACAAACACGTCTTTCTGGCAGTCTTGGATGGTTCCATTTTAAATCTGGGAACGCCCACTCCTCCCTACTGTCTGGAGCAAGGAGGTCACTGGGGTGTTTCAGCGCACTTTAATGACTTTCTGCAGGGAAGACAACCCAGCTTGAAAGCTGCTCACCTTCCAACAGATTACCTAATTATTCTGAAAAGCACTAAAATGATCAGTTAATGAGAACTGTACATCATTTTCTGATCTGTTTTGTGCACTACAGTACATTACATCACCAAGGCATGGTGTCAGTTGTGCATTAAAGTGTTGATATTTAGGATGTGTGTTCAGGCTCACAGTAATTCTTGTCACTACTCATATATCCCCCCTTCAGTTAGAAATCTGTGGAGGACAACTAGTACTTCCCAATACCTTCCTTGTTTTTGACGGGGAGAGGTTTGGGGAGGGTAGGATGGTGGGGATGGGATGACTTACAGTGAAAATAGCTCCAATACAAATACTGGGCAACTCCTTGGAGCATCCCAAGTATTTTGGTACTCTGGTCAGTAATCCTGCTGCAAGCAGATCTAAAGAGGTAATGCATCCAGATGCTTAAGCATCCTAATGCCAGGGTGTTGTCCTGCTGTGGCCACCTTCACCACTCACTGCCCCATGGTGCTGTTGTACCCTCTGCCTCTGCTTTACAGAAAAGCTATTTTAGATCCTGCCAAATTCAGTAATGTTGATCTATTTCTTATCCCTCTCCCTGTAATAACTAGTTGCCGTAGTTACCTCATGTATCTAAGGCAACCAGATGTTACAGACGGAGGCACTGAAATAGCATCAACAAGTACAAAAATTAAGTGTTTTAACTACTTTGCCTGAGTTAGGCCACTTAGAGCTCTGTCTCTCTTGGCTCTGGAATTTGCACTTCCTCTGATCAAACCTGCTGGCCTGTTCCCACCTTTCTACCACAGCTGTTCGGAGCTGTCGACATCCCAGTGTCTGAGACGAAAGGGAGCGATTCCACACTCCCCTTCCCCCAGGACTGATGGCCATTGGACTGCTTGACTTTTCTATCAAGGACTTATTTCTGGGCTCACAACGTATTGAGAATGCAGCAGTGGGGGAGCAAGGGGTGTTTATAGTTAGTGCAGAGCTGGAAGCAATGACCTGATTTTATTCAGTTTGGGAAAAATCTGCTCACAGAATGAGAAGGATTTATCTCATTATTGGTTTTTTTTTTAATAAGAAAATGCTTGCAAGACAGTCAGGTGGTTTCTGCTTTCTAAGTACTGCCCCATGGAGAACCAGCGACTTCTAAGACATCAACAGTGGTGTTGTTTTCAGGCCAGGCTGGTCAAACTCAAAATACTAAGTGGCTGATCCCTCTTCCCACCTTACTAAGGAACTCGCTGAGCCAGCAAAGAGAAAAGTAAATTGTTTCTTACATATCATTATTTTCCTTTACAAAGCTGTGGCTGCTCCAAGTTGCCCAAAGAGTTGGATGTCTGGAATGAGTCTCCCTTCACATGCAGTACAGCACACGGGGAGTTGGAAACACAGCATTGAAAATGCAGGAAGCACAAGGTGCTGCAAGAAATAAGAATGACAGTGCCTGCACATGTTGAAAATCACTGTTCTAGGATAACTGTCCTGGGTGAGTAATATTTACAAGCTGTAAGCCAGTCCCAAGGGGAGTTGATTTCCCGAGTGTTACGGCTGTGTGCAAGTTACAAGAACTTTTAAAGATCGGTGAGCAGGAATGGTTATGTCTCCCCTCCATGCCCTTCCAAAAAGGCCCTGAGATAGATGGAGAGGGATCTGCATGCCAGGCCAGGCAGGAGAGGAAGGAACATGCACTTTGCCACACGATGGCTGGGACCTGTGTCACCAAGCTGCGGTTGGAGATGTTCTCAGAAACCCTTTTTGGAGCATGTGGTCCCCTAAAGAATTTTTCTCCAGCTGCAGTGCTGTGTGGGTGGCTTAGCTTGTGCTCCCAAGGTGCACGCACAGACAGGGCTGCTGCTTAGCTGGTGACAGCCATGCCTGGACAAAGGGTGCCTAGAGGAGGAGGATGGCTCTGTGCCACACAGGTACCCCAGGAAAGAGAGAGAGAGACTCCCTTGGAGTGTGTGGGATGGGGATAGACTGGGTCAGGTTCGTCAGTTCTGAGCTTGTTCAGCTTCCTGTGTGTCTTAACTAGTTTTGTTTTAAACACAAAAAAAGAAAAGTAATCCAGACTGGAAAAGTTTTGAGGTTTTTTAAAAATAAATTGCAATGGAAAAAGAAGGGTTAAGCAGGTGGATAACTACTAAGCCAATCAAGGATGTCTTACAGGGAAAAGTAAAATTAATTCAGTAAGGTGCTGCCTTTATTCCACCATGGGTTTCATCTTACAGCTGTTGTGTTTTCACTCCCTCATTTTTTCAAGAGCTCCGATTTCCATATGAGAGCCGAGGGAGGGCACCTAAGCAATTAATTTCACATGGTAAAAGCACCTTCCTCTCAAGGTTGTAAAAGCAGAAATTAGACATAACACCTTTCTAAGGCATCTTTTTCAGGCTGGAAGGAAGCAGGTGTTTAATGTTACATTAATTTTAAACCCATAATTAGTGTAACTTGAGTCCTGGACCTCATCCAGTTTAATTCATTGTATTCCTGCAAATGAGACTCCCCTGCTGATTTTATGTGAATGCAGCAGGCCAGGTCTTCAGCTACCCAAGACTTTCCTTAGGATGTTTGGAGTGCAGGAAATGAGGTGTCAGGGAGGTGCCATATGGGTTTCTATATGGCCTCTGCAGCTGAGGTGTGGCTGATACAGCGTGTGCTCTGGCTGCTTGTTGGCCATGAAATGGATGTTGGCGGCCCACAGGTGATGGGTATAAGAGGGAGCTGCCTTTGACTCCTCTCATTGCGCAGTGCCCTCTAAGACATAAGATCATCAAAAGTTGCTTAATGAGGTTTTTGCAGCATTGCTTCTTTGTTCTCAACCCAATGGATCCCCATTGGAGTGCCTAAGTTTGATGGAGGATTTTTCATTTCCCACTCTATCTTGTGCAGCTGTGCTGGTGGGGCTGCTGCTGCTGGAATGGGAGCTATAGCTGTTGGCAGGGAGGAGGCATTGCAAGCACCTTTTATTTTATCTAGTTTGGAGAACCAAAGCACCAGGATGAGCAGTGAATAAAGCAAGCTAGACTTCTATAACAAATGGCATAATGGATTGCTTTTTTTTGCCCTCTTGGAAGCAAATTGATATCTCTGGGAAGTATTTCATGTTGGAAGATATGAAGCACACTGTCTCAGCCTCCGGTGAGGCAGGGAAGAGGATGCAACCAAGCCATACCTTGACTAGCTGTTGATAACCACAGAGCTTTTGAAGTAACTATTATTAAGCAAAGAGTGTTTTGCACCTTATGTGTGTGTTTTCCTCTGTGGAAAGCTGGGAGGAATTACAAGGGGTACTCTGGAGGAGCGGTACCTGCCCAGGCACTGGCTGTGGCGTTGTGGCCCTGGCGCTGTGGTACAAACTCACAGCCTGGTTGTGAAGCCAGTCAGTGTGGGTCAAACCTGCTTCTGGCTTTGCTAAGTTAAGGCTAAATATGAGCTACCTGATTTAACCCTTGCTTTGTTCAGTTGCTGCTTGGCAGAAAATCTCTGGGACAGGAGCAGGACTAGAAGAGAATGAGAGGACATGAGGAGGGGAAAAAAATTTGTGTGTTTCAGGCAGGATTTTAATTTATCTGAGTACTCAATTGACCAGAAAGAGACGGAAATGCCATTGTGCCAAAACTGCTTTAGAGCTCGCCCTCCTTCCGGGAGAAAGCCGTAAGGTCAAAGCGAGGAGAAATGAAGGCTTGGAGGAGTGCTGCAGAGGGAGATCCCGGTGCTGGAATCTGCCAGGTCATCTGCGGTCTGACACAGCATAGAAAGTGTGAAGTGCCATGACTTACTGGGTATTTACTGAGCTTGGTAGGGTATCCGTTAGACCTGTGTGAGCAATTAGCGCTGATTAGCAGTTCCCTCTGCTGGCTGAGCTAACGAAGTTATCCCTTCAGTTCTCCAGGAGTGCTTCTGCTGCTGCAAGGCTGCAGTTAGGTTGAGCAGCGTGGTATCTCCACTCGTGAATTAATGACATAAGGCAGTACCACAGGGGAACTATGCAACAAATAAAAGCGTGGTTCACTCTGCTGCCATCAAACCCTTCCCTGGTAATAAAAAGAGCAGAGCAGCCACAGACTCTTGTCCTAGGGGTGATTTTGACAAGCATTTACCTCAGAGCCATTGCTGATGTTACTTTGCACTAGTTTTGCTGCTGCATTATTTTGTAGCGGTATTTTGCTCTGTGTGTGTGGTACATGCTGTGTGTTATGCGGCTTTGAGCAAGGACATAAGTCTAGTCATTATTTAAGTTTTATAAAAATATTGGTTTTGATACTCCATTTTTGCAACAGATCAAAATACTCCTGTTTATCTTCAAGGAACAATAAAGTGGAACACTAATTTGACTTCTACAGCTCTTAGACAAAATGGAGATGTGGTGACTTACCACATCATTAACAAGTTATGATCTAACTGATACAGACCTCTGAAGGTTTATGTCACCCTGAAATAAGAAATGAAGTCAGGTTGTCAGCATGAAAGCCATGTTCCCTTCTGTCCAAATGACTCTTTCTGATGTGGTTCCTCAGGGCAGGAGAGCTCATGGCAAAGCCAGTGTCTGCTCACTGACTTAAACATCAGCTGTAGTCACAGCCCAGTGATCCCATGAAAACAATTTTACAGACAGATGCACTTTCGTTACCTTTCATGTATTTAATATTCTTTTTTCCTCTTTTTTTTTCTTTTTTTCCCCAAGCATGGCCTGTGAATGAGAGGCCTCAGCTTCTCTTTACATTTTTGTCATTGATTTGCCAGGTGCTTTTAGACACATCTGCCTGCTTCTGCCCTCTGCGGAGGAGGGTTAATGTTAACTCACCTCTTGCGAAGTGCTTTACAAACAAACATAAAGAAGGCTATGAAACTGGTAAGCAGCTATTTTCACTTCCAGGGTTCCTGGCCCAAGCCCAGTGTCTTAGGCAGCTGAAGGCTTTCCACGAGGAGATTCCTGTGGGTTTCTGTGAAGAGCCCACCTCCCCTTGCCACCAGCCCTCACCATCCAGTTAGGAGACAGGCCCGAGGCAAAACGACTGCCTTCCTCCTGCCAGAGAAATCCTGCTTCGCTCTGTCCCCGGCTGTAAGCTGAAATATGTGCTTCCCGTGCCGTGGCTCAAGCTCCTCAGGAAAACTTCAGCTACATCCAAATTAATAACTGAACGCAAGTATCCCAGGCTAAGACCAGGCTTACTGTGGGAACGACTGGATGCTGGCAGGGAGATTGGCTGCCGCGGGAGGTGAGGACGGCCAAGCTAAACAGTCGCCGTCTGGTCCCATGTCCTCCTCCTCCTCCTCCTCAGCAGCAGCCCTTCCACTGCTCACCATGAGGCCGGGATTGGGGTGTCTTGATCATGGGCCCCGCTAGCCAAGAGGTGAGGGACCCCTTTCCATGCGTGGCTCTGCCAGGACTTTGGGACCCAACGTACCCCAGAGACGTGGGATGCTCAAGTGCACCTGGCTGCGTGTACTATAAATCACTTTCACTTTCTTACTCGAGCCATGGGAATTTGCATACAAAAAGCCCCATTAGTCCCCATCAAAGGATATTTAGATTGGTGGCGTTAAAAACCAGAAGCAGACAGTTGAGTTCTGAGTAGAACGTGTTTCCCACTTAAAAGTGAAATGGTGTCATAGGAAGGCTTCCCTAAACTGTTAATAACAGTTGTACTGCTTTGCTTGCTGGGTCTTCACCACAGTGTTTAAACTGAATTTCTGTAATGACAGGAAGTTGAATTTCAGGAAAGGTAAAATTTTATACTATCTTTTTCAGTTTTAAATATTTTTACACAAGGTGTTGAGCATTATTTATAGATGCATTGTTTCACCATTATCAAATGAAATAAATTTGGTTTATGCTACTAATAATATTACCCAACCAGACAATAATGGCAACAGAGCTTAAAACAGAACCACTTCTGTACAAGTCCTTATCCCCTTTCAGGTTCAAGATACTGTCTCCAGTGAGGTAAAGACTAGGTCATACTTAATTACTTTCAACTAACTCCTGATTCACTGAAGCTCAGCCAAGGTTCAAGTCACCCCTTGTTTTATATGTTGGGCTGTTTGAACCACGAATATATAAGTCTTCCGGTTTAAACAGGCTAGGAGGCTTCACTGTAGGTGAGAAAAGCACCCAAATGGAGCGGGCACAGGTACAAAAATACTCTTGACATGCATTTCCTCTCTGGCATGTACCTGTGCTTTATGTGCATCAGTCACAGGGGAAATTCAGAAGTCCTTGTGTGAAAACTCAGAAGTATCAGTACGCAAATAGAGAAGTGTGACTAAGTAGTCACTACTGCTCCCACTATTTCACATGAAAAGTGCCAGTATTGACAGTGCAAATGTGGCATGCTGTGTATGCCCTATCAAGGTATTTCACGCCCTGAGTGTGTGTTTGGGGGGTATGGATGCATCAAATCTAAGATAAGAGAAGCATTTTCCTTAATTAAACAGCGTTTAAATTGGTTGGTCCTTGGGATTTCCTACTGAATTAATTCTTGTGCTGTAAAAGGGATTTTCAGCTCCTCAGGATGAATGAAAGCTGCCTCTGAGATGCTTTCTGTCAGAAAAAAAAATACCCAGATGTACACATGGAGGCTCAGGAGGAAATAAGCTGGGGAAAGCATCCTAGGAAAAGGGATTCAGCAGAACCAGAGGTGGCCTGGAAGCCCACAAAGTCCAGGTGAAAACCACTGTGGGATATTGTGCTGGTAAAGGCCTCACAGGTGTGTTCAGCTGGTTCTGTCTCACCCTGGGGGCATGTAGATCTGGGCACACGAAGATGACAGTGCCAACGGGGTTGATGGAGGAAGGCTTGGGTCTGGAAACAGGAGAGGAAGGAGAGAGCAGGCAGGTGGGGAGATGCTCAGCTGAGAAAGATGAAAGAAGGGATTCATAATAAGGTGCAGCAAGAAATGTGTTGGATTTCAGACAACGACACATGCTGTCAATAAACCTGTGTGTTTTAGAGAGAAAAGGAATGAAAATTCATTTTGAAGACCCTAAAAAAGAATAGATCTTTTGGAGCAAAGCTGTATTTAATTTGGTTATAATCCACTGAATTGAGATATATTTCAACTTGACCGAAGACTCCCAGGCACGGCTCATAGAGGAAACCAGATCACTTCTGGCAGAGGGAAGAAAAACTGTCTGTTAGAACTAAGTTCTCTCAGCTGGCATGTTTATCGCCAGAGATCAATGAAAACCAGAGGATAAATAAAAGCAGATTTTGAAAATGAACCGATAGACATTTAGACGCCAAAAATACATTTCTTTTTCTGTGTGTCTTATTTTTCTTCACTGGAGAAAATGAGATTGAAATGTGTTTTATTGACAAGCCTGTATCTCGTTTGCACATTTGCAAGACTGGTAAACAAGTGGCCTAGTGTCATGTAGGTCTCAGATTTGCTGCCCCTTCAGCCTTTAGTTTGTAAAGACTTGAATGTGGTGTGTCTTTCAAGGTGGGACACAGTGTTCTGCTTTAACAGGAAGCACGTGGCCCAGCTTTAACCACATAGCAGGACTTAAATGGGAATAAAATTACCAAGCAGCATGCTGATGATTTTATAAAAGCTTAACTGTATTTCCCCAGGGTGCCTTGGTATTTCTCAGGGAAAGCGAGAGTAAACAGTATGTTTGTATTTAATAACAGAGATAGAGGGGCAAGAGTGTCCCACACAGGCATAGCTATATTGCTCCCAGGATCTTATGCAATGTAGAAGCATCCGTGATTAGTATCCTTGCACACATATCCTTGTGTGCCTTCTTCACTTTAGATTCAAATGTACTGGAAGAGTTGAGCTTCTATCCAGTGTCTGCCCCACCTGACCCCTCTCCTCTGTGCTCTTTTCCCTCTGTTAAACAACACGGTATTTTGTTTCCATCCACTGCAATATTATTGCCATATGTTGTCCATCTTCCATCTCTCCAACTGCTCCCACTTGGCTTTCCTCCCTGATTTTAGTTCTGGGCTCCTTTCTCCCTCTTTCTGCCTTGTTCTGTGCCCACACTCTGAGTGACACCATCCCTGTCCCCACCAAAAGGGTCAGCCCCTTGAGGTGATCTTCCTTAGACCCTGCACTGTCTCCACTTTCTGAACAGCTAAGGAAATGAACAACACCAGGTTTTCTCCGACACCACTTTTCCCACTTTAATGGAGTTTACTGAAGGTGTGCACAAGGTTTTTATTAACTGGTTTCACTAGCTACCTTAAAGAACCCTGCTTTTTTATAGTGCTGATAAAAGAAAAGAAAAGGGCTAAGCCACCAGGGTGCTGAGACCAGGACATTGCACACAGATCAATATGATTTCATTGATTCCATATATTTCCCCATTTATTGTCCACTCCATCTAGCCTTATATTCGTGCTGTGAATTCTCTGTCCTTTTGTTCTGGATTTGTGCTGAGTACGATGGGATCCACACCCTTGATTAAGATCCCAAAGGTTTTCTATAATTAAATATTTAAGAAGAGGAAGAGTAGTTGAAATTTATTCATTACCAACAGTTGTTACGGCTGGAGTAAAACTTTAATATGGAATTCAAACAGGGAACTCTCTTATTCATAGGTTATTCCTGTGCTTTTTGTATATAAACATGTGCTTTACAGTGAATGGTTTAGAATCCAAGTAGATTTGAATCTGTATTCTCTTCAGAGAAACAGCGAAGCAAGAAAAAATGTTACTAAGGTGGAAAGGTGTTTTTGTCATACACTATATTTGAACTAAAGCCTGTATGATAGCTGCTATGCAGTACTCAAACATCCTGGCTACAAGAGAGAGAGGTCAGCATGCCTGTTCATCTATTGATCTTATTTTATTTTTTTCTTTCTTTCCTGAGAACAGCACCACTAAAGCCCTTAGATATTGGCAGAAAGGTGTAATGCAGGGGAAAAATGAGGTTGGATGGAACAAAGGCTTGATTCAGTGAAGTGTCATGATAGAAGAGAAGTCATATTTTTTTCTGGTTAAAAGAAAGAATCTTATCAAGACTGTCTCTTTGATTTGCCCATAGTATTTGAAGCAGACTCCTAGTATTTAATGAGCTGCAGAACACAATGACAGCTATAATTTGGCTAATTGAAAGCGACAGGCAAGGATTCTTCCTCAAAGGCAGGAAAAACCCTACTCATTTCCCTTAAGAGTTGGTTGGCCAGTCTGGATCTTCTCATCAGTACAATCTGGTGAAGTACTTTTCCAGCCAGGTCAGTGCCTGGGCCTTTTTCAGAGAGCACATCCTGGCCATGTGACAATGAGTCGTGCAGAGACCCGCAAGGCAGCGATGCCCTGACTGACGCTGCAACCCAGAGCTGTGTGGTGGAATTCCCTAAGGTGCAAGTGGTATTAGATGCCTTGGCAGGCAACAAGTCCCCACCAGCTTGTCAGTTCTGTAAATCTGCACTGCTGAGTTTTTGTTACTCTCATTACTTAGGGCAGCAGGATTAGAGCTGGCCCTTGTGTGTATCCATTCCAGTCACACCATTATGTGCTTCCTTTATGCTTTTGCTGGGCAGTTTATTGCCACAGCTAGTAGAAAACCATGTCACCAGTTTAATGCTACCACGTCTCCCTAGCCTACCTTTCACTGCTTCCCCCCGCCCCACATTCATTAATAATTTCTTCATGTTCCCATTACCTACTCACTCTAATTTAAAACTAAGATTAAAATTTGGTCAAAGCAGCTTTCTTTTCTTGCTTCCCCTTTCAAGCTATTATGTCAGGGGAGGAGGGTTCTCATTTTGCTGAGCTAAATCAGAGTTGGGAGCTACCGGTCTGAGTTGTGCTCAAGCCTCTGCAGTTTCAGCCAGGTACTTAACATCTCTCAGCACCTCAACCTTCTACCTGCAGTGTGAGACGGCAAAAAAGCCCACCTGTCTTAGATCTTCTGAGCTTTACCATATTGCTCTTGGGAATTTGCTGTAAGACCTTATGATGGAAGGTTTGCAGGGACATAAAATGGTTTTTTTCTGGGTGCTGCTAATGGATTAGCACTGCATTTTTTGTAACCACTTACGCTTACACCAGTAAATAAACAGTGTAACAAAAAGCAAAGGGGAGTGGTGGGAACCACTTTGTGTTCACACTGCACGCTGAAGATGTGAGTGAAAAGTTGTCATTGGGACCAAGCCATCTTGTGACAGTATCCCACCCCTCGGTCCTGTGTAATTTTTCACCCTTCATCTCTGTGGGATATATCCATTACTTCTACCCAATTGCTCAGTTAATTTCTGCTTTACTCTGATGCATTTCCATGTCACTTTGTCCTGACCACTTCTCCTACCAGTCCCTCCACGTAGGTGAGCATCCCTCTCAGTCCCACTGCAACACTACTGTGTCAAAGCAGTCCCTTCCCTGTCTGCTGGCGGCTGAAAATGGTCAGTCAGACAGCATGCAATAACTTTTACTGTGCTAGTCCAAAGCAAATGGATGCCCCTAGGAATTCATTAGCACTCATAACTTATCCAATTCAAGTAAATCTGTGTCTTACAGCTCTTACAGAGTAGGATAACTTACCTGTACATTAGCACACACAGATGCTCTTATGTTAATGTCTTGTGCTCTTACATGAATGTCTCCGAAAAGGGAGCCCAAAAAAAACACACTCTGTGTTTAACCTGGTTGCAGACAATCAAGTATTGATTTCAAGGAAACCCACACCTACACATCTTGCTATTATAAAGCTGTGTAGTTACAAATTCAGGAGGTCGTCCCACAGTGTCTGTGACACCTTATCAAGTTTGTGGCTTGATACCAATCAAATTATCTGGAGAGAATTAGAATAGGAAGAAGTTCTCCCCTCTCCCCAACAGAAGTGAGGAGGAAATAAGCCCCCCCTTCCTCCACTTCAGACTGAGAAGATGAGCTTCTTTCCTCTATCTCAATAGCTTCAGAAACTAAAGAACCTCATAGAGGTAAATAGAAAGGAGAGTAGCAGAAAGCACCACTACAGAGAAGCAGATACTGAATAACTCAGGGTTTTCTTATATTGCTCCACCCAGCAGCACATAAAGAAAAACTGCCTGAAAAAGTAGAAATCACTTAACCAAAAAAGTGCATTGATTGCCTTTCCTTCAGCCTTCAGGTAAGATTTAGCATACAAGCACACGTGCACACACCCCGCCTTCCCCCATCCTCTCCTTCCCGGAATCAGAAGCCCTGCCAGGTCCCTTCAGTCTCCCCAAACTCCACAAAGAATGGCCATGAACTGCTGTGCTGAGCAGACGCACTCCTCCCAGATCTGTGCACCCACCAGACATCACAGATCAGTCAGTGCTCTGCCCCATCAGACAGGAATGATGCAGTGTCATATGATGCCACCACTGACATCTTTTCCGGCTCCGGCTCCTCCCAAGCACTCGGGGGAGAGCCCCCAATGGGGGAAAAGTCAAAGTGCCTTAGGCTCAGCTACTGAGGGCACTGCTCATCACTTCTGCTGGAATCCTGGATCGGCACCGGGGCCGTATGTGTCAACTCAGTACCACCACCACCACGCATGGCCAAGTGCCCAAAGTGCTGACCAAAACTAGACATGCAAATTATTAAAACCACCACCACTGCCACCAGAGTGCTGTACAAAAATTCTTGTTTTCAATATGACAGTGACTGAAGTACCACCTCCCTTCAAAATAAAAAGAATATTGAAAATAGAGATTGAATAGTTCAAAGCATGTGTAATAGGGGACAAGGCCTCCACCAAAGCAGTTGTGAGTTTAAGTAAACTCAGATGTGATAGCTAATTACTTTTATGTCTGGGATGTCTGCTTGGTGGTCTCTGCAAAAAACCAAGTTTTGACCTTGAAGACATTCCCAGTGTAGAGCTAGCAATAGCTCTAAAGAAACTAGAACTGACCCAAGCTGGCAGATTTCACTCTGGGCTTAGGAAACATCTTGGCTGTATTTCCATGACAGCTTAAGCTGGTTTAAGTCAGAGCTGGAACAAGAACAGGTCCAGCCAGGCACTTGCTTTGCCCCAACACAATGTTTGTCTCATGATGAGAACAATTCAAAAAGCAAACCAGAAAATTAACAGACACAAAACTGAAATTACCAAGTTGGAAAAAAAATTAAAATCCTGTAACTTTTTCCGCATTCAACTGCCTGAACTAATTTGCAGTAGAATCAGGAAAATGCCAGCAGCCTGACACAGCTGAGGTACGTGAACAGGTCAGACACAGGAGCAGAGCTCAGGCTTCTCTCCCGAGCACTGGAGATCATTGGCACCTTTGTCTGTTCTATGCTTTCTTCTTGACTTTACTTTCCTTCACAGCCTTTCCATCTTGTCTCCCTTGGTGTGGCTGACACCTGGCTGTTTTGCATTTTTCTTTTTCCAGCTGTTCTCCATAATTGCCTTCTCTAACTGATGCGACCTGCTTTCCAGACAGCTACTTCTGCCTTTGGTAAGGTCTGGAATTTGGAAGTGTGAAAGACTTTTCCATGTGCTAAAGACAGCATGAGCCTAAATGGCAGCATTTCCCACCAAAAATATGCATGTCCATTATACCTATAGAATAAACAGTGTCCAGAATTGGCTAGTTTTATGGACTTTGCAGGACAGGGGTTCTGATACATAAAATGATGATACAAAAGTTGGCGCAGGGTCTATTTATTTCAGCTGTTCTTATTTTATTAGCTGTTCCTTGATGACACCTATGCTGGTCGCCTTTATAGGATTCTTGGCACAGAAAGCCACATCTATAAAAGCAAACAGTGCCCAGTACTTACACTGTGGGTGTATATGCAAGCTCTGCTTGAGATTATACTGCCCGTGTTCCAAGTCTCACTTACACAACAGCAATTCTGCACCCTTATAGTCATGTAAATGGGCTCTAAAGAAGACACGAGTATAATTTATAGCCAGCCTCAAGACATGAATTCCCTCCCACCACTTGGAAATGTGTTATCAAGCTGCATTAGGTTTCGAAACAATTTTTATGCAGCAGAACAAAATTGTGTTGAGGCATCTATTGCAAGATTTTAAAAAATCCCAATGTTTGTTTCTGCTCGTGTCCTGGTCAGCAGTAAGAAGGTAATGCCATCAAAACCATCAAGAATTTCATCACAACCAATGCATCCCTACAAATCATTTCAGCTTTGACAAAACAACATTTTTCAATGCAAATTCATTTGCTTGGATGTCCTCGTTGGTTCCAATCATCTTACTTCCGTTTAAAGCTCCTTTTTAGATGGCTACAGTGCAGTAAAATGGATCTTCATGTTGAGTGTAAACAGGGTTAGGCAATGCGGGTTAGGAATAATTCCTAACATAATGTCCTGCTTCTGCTGTGTCCCTTATGAAACAATTTGATAAAGGATTTATTGCAAATAATATCATTTATGAAAAACAATACTTTTCAAGTCCAACACTATTCACTAATTCACACTGAAGGAAAGGCGGGATAATTTTCAAAAGCTTTGCTTTTTTTCTTCCTTTCCTCCTCTTTTTCTTTTGTTAAAGTCGAAAGTTCTGACTGTTCTGATGATATTTAAAAGGGCAGATACTGCTTAGGGATAAATCAGCCTACTTGAGTGCCTTAATTTGCTGTCTCACATTATCTCCTCGGCAAAGTTCCTAATCTACAGAAGTTTTAATCTGCAATTAACTGCACACTATGGACCAATTCTGCCAGCCTTCTCAGGATAAAGCTTTGAGGTGGCCACAGGAGAGACAAAGCAGCGGGAAGCAAGCTATTAGATGTTGCCTTCTGGGTCTCACAGCCAACAAGTAAAGCACTGCTATTCTGATGATGTTGCATGGCAGGGTAAGCATGTGTTCCTCAGATATGCCATCGAGGTTTTTCAACCTGCAGGTCTTTTTATTGCAAGCCAATGTTTTTGGCCAGGACAAAACAAGAGAACTGACAGTGCTCAAACGTGTACTGGGTACATACACCCTGGCAGTGGCAAAGGTGGGTGGTGGTGGGTCAGTCTTTGGCTAACCGGAGGCAATGAGGTGCAGCTGCATGTCTCACTCTTAACGCCCTCCTGCTTTCATCCCCTGCCTGAGGAAATCTGCCTAAGTGTTAGGTCCACTTCACAGACAGGAGACGAGAAGACAAGAGACAAGGGAGGGTTGGTGCCGCAGCCCAAGGCAGGCTGTGCAACTTGCCCTTTGCTTCCTTCAGAGCACGCAGGCGCCCCTGAGGCACCCTGAGGCTCCCGCTGCCCCACCAGGCCTATGCATTTTAGTTTAACTCTCAAACGTTTTACAGGACTTGCAAGTAACCGTTCCCACTCCTCAGCACAATTCCAGTTCATATACTCTTCTTCTTTAATCTCTGTTCGTCATTAAAGATCCCTTCCTCTAGAAACTTCCTCATTTCCCCATTCTTGTCCTCTCCAATTGCTCCCTCCAGCCATCACTTCTGAAGATAGAATTGCTGAAGAGATTGCATCCACTGGGAATGAATTCCTAAATGATGAGGCTTAACCATGTTTGTTTCAATTTCTATACCTTGAAAAAGAATGTACTAATTTCCCACTGGTCTCCCAGGAGAAGGTTAAGATCAAGTAAACAATGTCTGAAAAGCACTTTGCAGATGGCAAAAGAAGTTCAGGCATTTCCAGAGATCTAGCGAGAGGAAACATCTTGTTAAGCTGCATGTCTCAAATCAGTTTCAACAATTATTTTATTTTTTTTCTCTCATGGTTGCAAGCTTATTTAAAAGGAAAAGTAATGTTCAGGTTTTTTGGCACTTGCTGTTTGAAATTCATGTCTCTGTTATATTCTTTCAGCTTTTCTCTAGTGCTCATTACTATGCTCTCTAAGTACTTAAAAAACATGAGCTCCTAGGACAGTAGAATTTTTAAATTAGTCAGAGGGTGATGTTCAGAGGAATTGAGGGATCTGGGAACCCCTTGGAATTCATTAGACACCAGATTTAAACTACACATCCAAGCCAGATTTTCGCATTTCAAAAATTATTTTTTAACATATTTAAACCAAGTGTTCAGGACTGAGGAAGGGTAATCCCCAGAGATGCTTTAAAACAGGAAATGTAGAGAAAGAAAGAATTGGGCAAAATTGTGTTGCAACTGCCTTCTGACACTGAATAGTAATTAAATTGTTAAAAAATTAAACTCTTGAAATTATTTAAAATGCATGCACAGAGCATCCTTTCCCAAGGAGCTGGAGTGCCTTTTTAAGGATCCTGCAAAAGGCTGCAATGGTAATTCATTTGATTTAACTGATTTTGCCACCTTTTCTCTGCGAGGTGATAAAGCAGGTTGTCAAGACAGATAAGAGTGCTGCACTGTGGGACAGTGTGCTCACAATGTTTCCCAATCCGAGCCTTCTATCATCAGGGCTTTCTCATCATCTTCAGGCAAATTCAAAGCATTACAGAACTGCAATTCTTTCAGTGTCTCAAAGTGCATCAGGCGTATTAAAGACAGAGAAAGCAACATGTGTCTCCAAGAGCTGATTTTTTAATTGCTATTTTATTATGTATCTTATTACTTTCTAGAGGCTTTGATCAATGCTTTGGCCACTGCACAAATACAGAGGAAATCTCTGTCATGGCCAGGTGACTTTATCACCAAAATTGAATGTAGAAGTATAGCACAGATGAAAAGGAAGTTCTTGAACAGGGACTGGAGGCGAACACAGTCCATACTGTCCTTGCGGCAGTCTGATTTCTACACGTGATGTCTTCCCTTGCATCGGACAATATGGGGACCTCTGCAGGAAAGTCACTGAGCAACCTTGTTTTGTCGATGTTGCAAGAGCAGAAGGGATGGCTGGAACAGGAAGGACCAAGAGATTTGGCACGAGTCACAGCCAGAAAGCATCATTGGGGCTAAGAACAGATTTATTAAGGGAATGGATTTCAAAGCCCATCAAAAGATTTTTGAAGCTCATTGATATCCAGTGGCAAGTATTTAAGAAGGAAGAGCAGTTGTGAATAAAACGGCACAGAGAGGAGAAAAAATGGGATAATGCAGAAAAATCTTGGAATTGCTCAACTGAGAAGAAGATGCTAAGAATTTTTTTGTCAGGAAAGTTTTTAAATTTGTTAATTAAAAACCAGCCTATTACCAATTATTCCTCAAGTAGGCTTTTTGTTTTTCAGAGCCTGCAATACTTCACAGATTTCTGGGAAAGAAAGGGTATCTTTTAAACTCTGATTGCTCTTTCAATACCTGGTAGAGAAAGCTAGGCATGATTAAACTATTATTTTAAGAGTTAGTAGATGATTGTGGATGATAACTATATCCAGTTGAAAACATCCCTTGAGGTAGGTATGGAATAGGGTAATTTGTGACCCTTCGTGTGTCTTCAATTATTAATGATAGCCTGTAACTGAGGAAAAAAAAAAAGAGTAAGGCTTTGGGCTTCAGCCACATGAAACATCTCTCTTCACTAAACAAATCACAAGCATCATCACTTTTACATTCAAGTTCAAGATAAGCATATGCTGGAGTGCCCTTTGCTGAACCAGAGTGGGAATGAGGTGAGCACCCACTCACCTCATGAGTGTGGAAGATACCCTGTATTCTCCACTTAGAAATCACTCTTCTTCTTTATGAAAAAGAAACACAGGTACTCCTGAGCTCAGGCACCACTGCCAAAACAGCCAAACCACCCAACCAGAGGAGGGCCTTGTGGTGGGAGTCTGCAATGCCCCAGGGGTGAGGCTGGAGCCTGGTTGAGCTGAGGGCACTGCACTGGTAGCTCCAGGGATCCAAGCTACTGTTCAGTGCCCAGACATAATTTAGATATTTTCTGTACCCTACCCCAGCTTTGCTCGGGATTTGAGATGTTGGCACTGAACAGCAAATCTGATGCCTTGGACCTCTAAAACCCACTGAAGTGGGACTATTAATTTCAGTAGGAACCAGAGCTTGTGTAGGTTCCTTTTTTCCGTCTGTAGGAGGTATCCACTGAACTATTCATTGAATTATTTCTTTCTTCTGGCGTAAATTTTGTGATGCTTTCCTTCATAGAAACCAGATTGTAAGACATCCCGCTTATATGCTATAAAGTCCTAATAAATACAGATCAGACTTAAAGAGCTTCCACAAATGTCATTATTTCAAGGCAACCTACTCATTCTTCAGAAGTGGAAAGCCAGAAACACCTCCAGAATGAAACACCTACCCATCGAGAGATTTGCAATTCCTTCTTTTATTCCCAAGATGTTGCCAAATGGAGAACTCCTGCTTTACAAACAGGGATTCACAGCTGAACTGAATACTGGACACCCCCAAAGAGCAAAGAGGAAAACTCTCAAGGACAATTGAACTATGGGCACCTCAAAATAAATACATGTGTTGTGGGAGAGAGCATGAGGAAAGTGAAGGTTGCTACTTTGGTTTTACTTATTTTCACAACCTGCTTTACCATAACTGAATGCCAGTGTGTAACACCTCCTCTGGTGACCATTCCTACACTGTTTTCAGGTTAATGCATGCAGTGGGTACAAACAAACAGCAACAGAGTACCGAGCTGTGCTGAAGCTTGAGGATTTTTTAAACAGTGATGTTGTGTGCCCTGAGCCAAAAAAGCGGTGTGAAGCAGAAGACAAACAAGCAGTAGCAGACAACCACCTCACACCTCCAGCAGCACTGAGCTGTGCAGCTGAGGTGGTCATTTTTCCACCAAGACCCAGTCTCATCCATAGGCTCATGACAGCAACTCCCACCCCAGAGGAAGACCTCTCCTTTTGCCCTTCAGCTGGGCTTCCTGGCAAAACATTCAGGGTCCCAGCTTTGACTAATTGTCTCTGTCAGTTGCAGCTACAGTTCTTCTTTTGAGGGCTTCAGCGGGACATAAGCCATTCTTGGCACGAGGGGGTTCCCCACCTGCAGGTGAGATGCTAAGCAAGGTTTGAGCTACGTAGAACACCACGCTCTGAGCACTGCCGGCGAGGGCTTTGCACAGTGACGATGAGAGCTGTGTTTCTAATTTGGGCAGCAGCAGATGGATCATTTAAGACAGAAAGAGACTGGCACTACCAGCAGAGCAAAGGGATAACGTGTTCCTTCTGCAGCACAAATCTCACAAGTGACTCATGACTCTTCTACAGCTCACGCTGGCATCCCTTGGTCTTTGTGACTGTAACTGCACATTTTAAAGGTCAGGATACAGTGCTTTCTCCCTGGTACCTTGGAATCCATACAGGTGAGAATTTTGCTCTGAAGAACCTCAAGTGCACATGGTGGTTTCCATATGGTTTGATCAGCAGGTTGCTCTTCTCCTCCTTCTGGCCCAAGCGTAGAGATTATGAAATAATCTAGCCAATAAACCTCTCAGTTTGTTTCCCAGGTGCTCGTTGCATACATAATTATCATGTACATGACTAATATCAGGCAGGCCTGGTGCCCGAGCCACACCCATATTCCTTCTGCAGGCCGTCATTTCAGAACAGATTTCAATTAACTTTCATCAGATGTTTAAGGTGGCCTAAGTCTTTTCTTCTTTGTGTAGGTGTTGAAATTTCAGTGCTTTATACTTAAGGATGTACTTCACTTCTAACTAGAACAAAGACTGGTTTGGGAGAGTGCTTAAATGGTCTTCTGTCTACTGGTCTTATTTAAGTGGTACTTCCCATGACAGCAAAGCCCTGGCATTAACTGAGCTGTGTGTGCAGGCTGCTCACGTTCATGAGTTTGTGTGCTGCTCCTTGTGAAAGCACACACCGATGGTTCACCTGTAACACCCTGGAGTCACAGGCATTTCACCACTGTCCTCGCTGAAACATTAGAAAGCCCAAAGCTGAATTGTGTTGAAATGCCCATTGCTTTCTTCCCCGAAACAGAATTGTCATCTAGATTGGGTAGTAGCTTTCTGTGCAAATTTCAGTTCTGAGTACAAGTATTCTGGTACTGCACAATTTATACCAGCCTTAACTCAGGGGGACCCGAATCAGTGCAGGCTGTGCTCGGTGATGGTAAAATCCCACAGAGAATTTCAGTCAGTGCAAGGAAACCACTGGCCAGAAAGAAGATCCAAAGGATATGAATATACTAGTGCTTCTGCACATTTAACTTTCCTTAAATTCTCTCTATAACTTTACAAGCAGAAAAGCAAACCAATACAGACAGCCACGCGTTTCACAGGCTGGAACACTGCACTGAAGTTGAAATAGGCCCCTCTGTCTTAGCAGCTTGGTAATGTTTCCATCTTTCACAGGTTTCTGAGCTGGATCCAGCTGAAAATAGTAATATTTCACCTTTGACAGTTATGTAAAAGATAGACTGCGGCCTCAGTTCAGCTTCCTTTGAACAAGGAGCTGAAATTTGCAATTGTGTTTCATAACAGTACCTTTATAGGTAAGCTTGCCAAAGAGGACTGGGATAGCTGACCTTTGCAAATGAATAACCAACAACTTTGACTTTAGAAGTAGTCTTTCATAATGAAGCTGATCCTGGGAACACACCCTTTGCCCACTCTGAACTTATTTTTCACTAACTTTAAATCCAAAAATTATGTTTAAACCATTTAAACTGTGCTTAAAATTGTATGTTTATTCTTACACTGGATGCTAACATAATTAGGACTATGGGTCATCTTCGGCATTTAACTATTCATATTGAATATAAAGTCTTAAATGTCTTTAATATGCAAGTCTTCATTGCACACATGCATATTGAAAAAGTGCTTTCTTAAACATATCTTCAGTTTTCAAACATAATTGTGCTCAACTCCTGCTGAAAATGAGTTTGAAAGAATAAAATGGCCCAAATATTCAAACTCCACCACAGCAATAAGAATTAAAAAACAAGTAATAACAACCTATCAAGTTGACAGGTTTTATTTTTAGTGAATTTCGAGTTCTCACATTCCCAAAGCTTTTTCTTCCGGATGCCAGGGCTAAAAGGTAACTACCTCCTATTTAACAAAAGGTAAGTTACACAAAAAATGCCAACTGTCATGAGATAAAGGAAAAATCACAAGTCAGCAAAATCATTCCAGAGCTTTATCTTTTCTTCCAGGTTGTTTTCTTTTGTGTGACATTTGTCTGACATTGCCTGAAATGATTTCCTTACACCTCGGGACTTTGGCTGGGAGACCTAACAATGTTACTGACAGTGGATTAAACACATCTGCAAACTTTGTATAAAGAAGCAATTGATGTTCCTACAGTCTGGGAAAGGAGAAGGAAGAAGGAAGGGCATAAAGAGGGAGAAAGAGAAGAAAGGGAATAAAGGAGGAAAGGAGGATAGGAATATTTGTTTCCTTATTTATGTATCTTCTACTGTGTAGTGTGGGAATCCAGGCAAAGATCCTCACTGAGGATTTGTTACAGCCTTTGTTAAAAGTGAAAATACTTCGTAGCAGAGACAGTACCTGGGGGACAGTATCAACATGAAAAAAAATCCTGATAGATATGAAATATATATATATACTACTGTATATGAAATATATATCTACATATCCTACAGTGTCCCTATCTGATTTTTAAATGGGCCACAGATCAAATTCATTTCCATTCTTACGAAAAAATTTTAGCAGATCCATAGTAGTGGTAAAGGAACAAACAAACAGAGACTGTGAAACTGATTTTATATGTTGCTGAAATTAATGGAAAATATTTTGACTGCCTTGGTGAGAAGCCAATATTAAAAAAAAAAAAGGGATAATAAAAAAAGAAATGTAAATGTATGTTCATAGAGCTGAAGGTTGCTTTGTTGTCGTCCCTTAGCTTCAGCACTCAGTCCAGTGTCCCAGTGTTGTGCTTTTTATTTTTCTTAATGGTTTTCCTCCCATCTAAAAGCATTGCTGGGGAAGTTTTAGGCCTGCTGAAGAAAACCCTGCAATGCCAATTACCTCTTTGGAAGAACTTAGTGAGGGAGGAGGTTTCACTCAAAAGACACATTGTGGCTGCCTCTGCTTGGTGTGGTGGCACACACAGGACAGGAAACTGCCTCTCCAGGGATTGTGTGTCTCCTGACGTTCTCCACAGCTCATGCATCCAAACAGTGATGGTCACAGCCAGGTGGAAAAGCTGAGCCAGAAGGCTCACAGAAGGACCTGTCAGTAAGGACATTTCTAGACTGGCAGTGAAGCCTCTGTGCACTCAGGAAGCTCCGAGGCTTTGGTAAACAGGAGTTATGATGTACAGATGAAAAGAGAGCAGGTGGGGAAGACTGAGAAAAGTCACTACTCCTTTTGCTGCAAATCCAGTAGTGGCAACCACGGCTCGCTTAGACACAGCTTCTTGCCCTTTGTCCTGGGGTGTCAGACCAGACCCCTGCTGTGCTCTAATGAACGTCACTTCTCAAAGAAGTGCTGCTCCTGAACTGGCAGCACCATCCTGCTGCTCCTCTGCCTGCTCTGTGTTGCATCAGAGTTCATCTGGCTTTCAGCTCAGACAGATTACAGACATACTTTTCCCTCTAAGGCTCTGTACACTTGCTCACCCTAAGTCAGCATGACTGTGGGCCCAAGTCATTAAAGACCTACGCAAGCCATACATTTTTTTAAAGAAACCCAGGTTAAAAAACCTCCAGGGCACTTGCCCTAGGCAAGTTAATTTTATAGCAGCTTTTCCCATTGTACTAGCTTCTCAGTGTGTGAGCACTTCCCCTCCGTGTCCTCATTCCATTCACAGTCCGGAGTTTCACTTTCATTTCTCTTGGGCACTTAAGTTTCAGTTCTCTTTTGGTGCCGCCCTCTCCCTTGCTGACACCTCCCTCAGCTACTAGCTACTGAATTACTTGTAAGCTCACTTGGAATAACTTTGTCTTCTTTTTGCCTTCTCATAACATTCCTTTTCCTTTTTCTTTTTTCCTTTCCTGACTTCACATCTTTCTCATCTGTTTTCCTGAAGTACCATAGTTTAAGACTTTAAGAAGGGGAAATTAAGGAGGGCTGAGTTAATCAGGTTCTTAAGTTTATTTGTTAAACAAAGAATCAGCTTGGGAACTGTCACAAATGTGTTTTCTGGACGAGAAGAGTGTACTTTCAACCACTGCCCTCATGAATTTGTGATTTACCTTACCTTTGTAAGGTAAATTGATTCCTTTTTCACTCTCCGTGGTGTTATCGGTTTGGAACTACGTCACATTTTATTTGAATCACAGATTGTTGAAGTAGGAACTACGTCACATTTTATTTGAATCACAGATTGTTGAAGTAGGAAATGTTATTTCTAACATTTGGATCATTGTAATTCTGATCTTGCAAATTCTATTCAGACTAAATAACTGTTCAAATTACTAAGCAGAAACCTCAAGTCTTGTTTCTGTGCTTCCACAATTCCAGCTTGGCACATCCCCCAAGACAGTCACAGTAATTTTTCTTTGGAAAAAAATATAACAATAATATGACAAGAACTGCTGTAATTCTAGAATTACTGCTTCATAATGACAACATAAGAAAATATTCTACTGTAGCATTATGATAGCTGCTTTGACTAATGACTGCAGGGATCTGGAATGATTCACAGGTCCAGCCCAACCATAACCGGCAAACAGAATCAAATAAAAGAGGATAAAACAAGTTTATGAGACTTCATGCAACTCACCTCCCTAGTCCTGGGACCAGCAAAGAATGGTTGGCAGTCTGCGATGGAAGGGTAAGGTCTGACCCACTTCCCACTCCACTCCTGAAGAGGCGGTGAAGACAGTGGCAGTGCTCCTGTGATGCCAGTGAACGAGGAGAGCTGCACTGAGTCAGGGTCAAGGCCATTCGTGTCACTAGAAGAGGACTGAGCAGTAATTAGGAACTTATAAACCCAACATGAGCTACCTTTAAATTAGTCACTTAATTTTAAAAAATAAAATACATTTGTTTGCTGTACATACATAAAAATGCAGGAAATAGTACAGTCTGTAACCACCATTCAAGACTGCTCTGTGGTAAATCTGAGTGATGCATACAAGACCATTATAATCTGCACGACAGTTTCTTAGTTGCTTGATAAAGCTCTTCATCGTAGCACCATCGGCTTCTGGACAAACAGATAAGGGGCAGTCAGCTCTGGCAGTTTATACTTTGCAGCTGTAAGCAGTTCAGGGATGCTGCTCTGCACAACTGTAATTAAAATTAATTTCATTCTTCACTGTGTTGTTAAGCAAGCCACAGGCTTGGTTCCCCTTTGAAATACACTTCCTTTATGTAACTGTGGGGGAATCAAAACGAGGAGCACTGAAACTTTCTGATTACTCAGAGCACTGCTTAATCTTACAATTGTAGGCTCTTCATTGTGGAACACAACAGCTGGGAACACAACTGGGAAAATGAGAGAGCAGCAACCCTGCTATTTCCTAACGGAGTATCCCTGAGCCATTCTGCGGTACTGTATTTTTTCTGCAATATCCCCTCTATTTCCCTATTGTAAAAAAAAAAAACTCGGTGGAAAGCCACGATGCTGTAACAACAGTAATTTTAAAAAAGGAGACATCTTACAATAGCAGAAGTTTCAACTGCATTAGACTTTAGAAAATAGAAAATAAAAATTAGAAAGGCCTGTAGCAGCCATGTTTCCACACTCAGCATTGTTCCACCACCGGCACGGCACGGCTCTGGGCCCGCTCCTGCCGGCTTTGGGCAAACCCGCGTGGCTCTGCGCGCCAGAGCCATCAGCCAAGGCACGGCCTTATCTCAGGGAAATCTTATCCGGGCGATAGGGAGGCTCGCTCGGACTGGTCCCAGGCGAACAGTTGACCTGTTCCCAGCGGCGTGGCCAATGGAACTCACGGGGCAAACGCGGGACCCCCGCCCGTTCCCAAATCGGGCGCCGCTCCCTGCGCCGCGCGCTGGGCGGGCCGGGGCGGGGCCGCGGGGGCCGCGCGTG
>VZTD01005123.1:497730-580247 GCA_013397725.1 Rhagologus leucostigma | reverse complement strand
GCACCGACAAGGAGACGGTGTACGAGTGGTTCGGGCTGGTGCTGGGCTCGGCGCAGCGCCTGGAGTTCATGGTGGGGCTGCTGGACCTGTGCAACCCGCTGGAGCTGCGATTCCTGGGCTCCTGCCTGGAGGACCTGGCCCGCAAGGACTACCACTGCCTCCGCGACTCGGAGGCCAAGGCCAACGGGCTCAGCGACCCCGGGCAGCTCGGCGACTTCCGCGACCCCGCCGTGCGCTCCAAGCTCATCGTCTACCTGGCCCTGCTGGGCTCCGAGAACCGCGAGGCCGCCGGCCGCCTGCACCGCCTCCTGCCCCAGGTGGACTCCATCCTGCAGAGCTGCCCGGCGGCGCGGCGGGCCCCGGCCGAGGAGGAGGAAGAGGAAGAGGAGGAGGAGGGGGACATGGTGGTGGTGATGGACGGAGCCACGGAGAACGGGCAGGCCGGGCTCCCCGCCGCCCAGGGCCTGGGCTGCGGCGCGCAGGAGGAGCTGCTCCTGCTCTTCACCATGGCCTCACTGCACCCGGCCTTCTCCTTCCACCAGCGGGTCACCCTGCGGGAGCACCTGGAGCGGCTGCGGAGGGCCCTGTGCGGGGACCAAGAAGAGGAGGAGGAGGGCTTCGGCCGCCACCCGGCCCAGGTAACGCCGCGTCCTGCGCTCTTCCTGCTGCGCCATTCCAGCGGGTGGTTTCGTCCTTCTTCCATCGCTCCCTCCCGTTTTCGTAGGAGCGGCTGCTTGCTTTCCCCGAATCCCCCCCACTGGGATGTGGTCCCTCCCGTCCTCCCCCTACCACGGCAGTGTCAGCCCCGGCCGCCCCCACAACCTGCTGCGGAGTGTCTACTACGAATTTCTTGGAGGGGGGAAGGGCTAATTTTCCTAGCCTGCCATGCTTTCTGGAACACTGCTTTTTTTTTCTGGAACTGCCGTGCTGGAGTGCAGGGTGCACAGTACTGAACTGGCTGCCTCGTACGCTGTAGGCCACTGTACGATGCAGGAGTACAATCAACAGCTTGACTAAACTTGTAAAAATAGAAATAATAATAATAATAAGAATGCTAGATAGAGACCAGATTGCCTAAGAGAGCATTCTCTAGGGGCTTCAAACCAATAGAACACGTTAAAATATTTTTTTATATCGAGCCTGCTCCCTTGCCCCTTCCCAAAATGAGGCACAGGCTTGAACTTGGCAAGAATCAGGGTCGGGTCACCAGGTCTAAGGCTGGTTCTCTGAAACACCAGGTTCAGTGAGATGGCTGACAACGTTGGGGAAGGGGTGGTAATGATTCCACTAAAGCAACAAAGTAAAGTGTCACAACTGGAGCTTCTGTGCAGAGAAAAACTGATTTTTTGGGTGGCTGTCAGGAAACAGCAAAGCTCATCTTGAAAGCAGATGTGCCACTTGTTGCTAGGAGGTGGCTGTCACCGGGGATGAGGACTTGCAGTGAGTGACAACAGAAGCATTCTCCTGTGCAGCAGCTCTGTTTAACCAGAGGTTTTCCCCCCGTGCCATTCACTGCTGCCCTCTTGATGAGCATTGGCTTTAAAATCTGCCCCATATTTATGCAGCCAAGCCGTCGTCAGGGAGCTCTGCAGTTTTTGGTCTATAGATGGCCTCTCATGCAAAGGGGAAGGAAGGGCAGGAAGATGGGTGTTTATAGTACTGTTCCACTGAACCCATCAGGTTTTCATGAGTTACTTGACAGAAAAGGGTACAAAGCAGTAAGGGTTGGGGTTTTTGGATTTTGTTTTTAAGTTTGCTTGCAGTGCAGTCCATTTCAGCCACTTGTAGAAAACTTCTGCATTGCTTGCCGTACAAGAGGAATGGCTCCTTCTGTTTGCTAAAGGTGGGATATGCTCTTGAGGAGTACTTGGAGGAGACAGGGATGAACTTCTAAGCCTTCAGCTATATTAAGTAAATGTTATATCATTTAAAGGCCAAAATGCATTTGGCAGGCCATAAAGTAATGGGCAGATGTTACAGGACTGAAATCACAATGAATTCGGAGCATCAGACCAAAAAGTGTTTATTTTGGCTCATTGGCCTGCATCAAGTCTAGTTCTATCCCAGAATTAATCCTGAAAGTCCATCTTTCCAGGGAGAAGATTGGTAAGGAAGTGGTAAGACTGGACACTGTTCCTTCTGGGTTTAAAGTGCTAGTAACCGGAAACACACTTCCTGCCTGGAACTGGCACAGCAGTTGTAGCTGCTCAGTGTGTCCCACCAAATGCAGTTGGGAGAGCAGGCTCCCATGAACTACTGGAACTGAAGTCAGTTTTGTGCAGTGTTCTGGCTTCAGCATAAAAGCAGCTGTCCAAGTAGTGGTGGTTTTGTTTACTCAGGGAACACTGGGAGACCCGAGTCAGCTTGGCTGAACATGCACATCACATACTCCGTAGTCGACACAGCAGTGAAACGGCAACCCTTCCGTAGGCTTTCCTCCCCCTCCCCCCCTTTCTTAATGGCTAATTGTAAGTGCAGCACAGCCTTTCTGGGAAATAATGGCTGGCAGGGAACAGAGGGATCGGTGGGTTTCTGCTGAGTATTTTCAGTCAGCGTTCCATGGGGACGGTGGGACCCTCGCAGAAAAAATGCTGGAGGAGATGGAGCCTGTAGCAGGGTTAAAGACTTCCCTGGCAAAATGTTGCCGTAGCGTTAAATTGAACTTGATTTAAAATCCTGTCGGGTGTCCATAGGCCTTTTATCCTCTTTTAATCTCTGAAATTTGAGTGCCTTCAGGGCTCTGCGTTTGTGAACTAGAACGGTTCATAAACACCTCTCTGAAATTTTATTCGGCTGGGCTCGTGTCAAAAAGGCAGGGCTCCATCTCTGGGAATAACCCGCTCCGTGCCGGGCAGCCCAAGCAGCTCTGCTCGGGAGCCCTCGGGGTGCTCGCGGTGCTCCCTGTCCGGCCCGCGGCCGCACGGGAAGTGCTCGGGCAGGCGGTGCCTGTCACGGATGGCAATGGCCGCGCGCGGGACGGGGACGCAGACTTTTTCCTCCCCCGTTAGACGGGCACAGCCGGGCGCGGCGAGAGCAGAAGGACCGGCGGGAGGGAGAACGGGGATGGACACGACGCCCCAACGCACCGAACACCGTCACGGCCCGGGGAAAGGGGGTGACCCCTCTCTTTGTTTGCTGGGAGGACCCGTGGGTCACGGATCCCCCGCGCCCCGTGCGGGCACGGCCGCACTGCCCCTCCGCGCTGCCCCGCCGTGGCGGCGGGGGCGGGAGGCCGCTCCGGCAGCCCCCTGCGCGGACCGGGATGCGGTGACTGACGGTGGCCGCCGCTTCCCGCCCCGTCCAACATGNNNGAAGGGGCGGTGCCGCCGTTGCATAACGGGGCGGGGCTCGGCCCCGGCACCGCCCCGCAGCCCTGCTGCCCGGGGCGGCGGGCGGGAAGCGGGGCCGCTGGGAAGAGCCCGGCTGTGCGGGGACGGTGGCGCGCCCGTTGGTCGGTCAGAAAAGGCGCGGCAGCAGTTTTGTGCTGGGAGGCTGCGAGCTCAGCTCTGGTCTTCCCGTGCTTAGCGCTCCCGGGCGTTCTCAGCTCCCGGCTTCTGAGCCGTCGGAAGGTGGTCACAGAGCTGTTGTTCACATGGGCCGTGAAATAATAATAATAATGTATTCCTATGGCTGGCAACAGTGATGTGAAATCAGCTTGCAAAAGTGAGGGAGTTCAGACCTGGAGTTGAGTCAGGTGGTTTGTGAGTTCTGGATTCTGAATTCCTCAGGGCAAAGGACTGTGCTATTGCACCCGGCGTATGTAACAAAATGGCTCGGTTTGAGGTTTCAAAGAGCTGTAACACCTAGCTTTAGTGAACACCAAGGCTTGAGAGGTTCACCTACAAAGAATTTGTAGGTGATTTACTAGAACATAAAGCAATTTGCTTTTTCCTGTTATTGGGGTTGTGTTTTCTGGAGAGGGTCTGTGTTGTCTGGTAAAATTGAGATCACAATAAAGTTGCTTCATGAGAAAGGGTTAATAAGATTGTTGCTTTTTTTGGTGTCTAAATTCGACAGTCTTTAAAAAATATAACATTTTTAGTGATACATTTTAACAAATTCAGCTCAAAATGGTGGTGGCATTCCAAAGTTGTGGGAGGTAGGACTGTTGGAGTGGGATGGGCAGAGCTAGGATTGCTTTACAATTGCATAAATTTTGTTCCTTTATAAAGTGTTTTGAATTAAGGTTTGGGAGTTTTTATACATAAGGTAGAAACACTTGATACTAATTTCAAATTCTTAATTTAAGGTGTGGCGTATAACAATGCCTTTTGGTAAAAAGTCATTGGTGCATTAAGCTGCAGAATATAAATTTTGAATCCAAAGTTGAAGTATAAGAATAAATCAGGCATTTGCTGCTGAATAGAAGAAGTGTTAATGTACAAAGATCCTGTTGATACCACTGTATATTGGTTTAAGTAACAGAACATACAGCTTAACTCTTGCGTTGATTATTCATGTTTAATAAGTGCATCATTATCAAAGGAGTTTGACTTAATTGCTTATTTTTTTCCATCCCATCGGATGTCTGGGATCAAAATGCTGAAATACTGAAGGAGCTCTGAATATCTATGATCGCAATAAATGTGGCTTGCATTAGGCACTGGAACATTTAATGAGGCATACTTGACAGGAATAGAACCAAGGTTCTGTTGAAATAAGCAATCTCCTGGAGATAATGGTTTGCTCAATAGTATTATAATTAGCTGGCTGGAGGATTCTTCACAGAAAAAAGTCTCTACTTACAAAGAAAGGGAAATTTTCTATTTACAGAGTATTTTTCTTAGTACACTTCTATTTATAGGATATTTTGTCTGCAAGTTAGAAGAGTGCTTTTATAATTGATCTTCAGTCACTTCCAGCAGAATAAGGTAGTAGAATTGAATTTTAGAATCTAAGAGTTCTGTTTGCAGTGCACTGTTTTTAGTGTCATAGAGTTCCTCACACATAAGGAAAAGTGTGTCTTCAGAGTCTGGTTTAAATAAGAGACTTCAAGATAAAAAAATGTCATTTTACTCGTGGCAAAGATATTTTAAATGGTGGTACACTCCAGGGAAATACAAATGTTTTGCAAGTTTTGCATACTGAGATAAAAAAGTATTCCAGCTGCCTCAGGGAACCTAACAGCCTTGTCTCTGAACAGGAGTTTCTCCAGCTCCAAACAGGAGTTAAGAATTTCCAGAAACATTACTGAAAGTCCTCTGGAAGGGAAGTCATAGCTGGATAAAAGACAGTGCTGAAAATGACTGAGTTCTATCTAAATGCGCATGCTGATGCTCCAGGAAATTGCAGAGTAAAAGCTTTCACTGCTTTGAGCTGGTTTAGCTGTTTAATTCTAAATATGAGGTGTTAGTAGTTTGTAGCCTTTCCCAGTCCCATCATACCAGAGTTAATCAGCCTCTTGCTGTTGTCGCTGACAGTTTGTTCTCCAGCATAGTAAATGAGTACTGAGGGTCTTGAAAATACACCCCTGACTTCCTAATGCTTGCGCTTGGACTGCTGTAGTTGCGCTGTGGTCTGTTTTTCAGGGTTGCCCAATGCTGACTTATTTATAGGTAGCAGGATCTCACTGGGCTTGGAGTCCAGAGGACTCTCAGGTTTTTCTAAAGAACTGCAGAAAAGGGTGTAGACAGCAGCAGTAAGATGGTTGTGTCTGTGAAACCTCTGAAGTCTGTAGGATTCTGCCTGCTTAAATCTGTCACCTTGTTTGCTTGCCAATATCAATCTCTAGCCATAGCGGTCCTAGAAGACACTGCAGCTGATTCTTCATTAACTATATGTTAAACAAAATACCTACTTTTCCTTGAAGAGTTGGCGAATTTCTGTAGTATCCTCCAAGTCTAAGGGTTTACACTTCTGGACACCAAAACTGGCAGAGGATCGTCTCAGAGATCTGGCTGGAAACTGCATTCCTCTGTCAGTTTCTTGCCTTTCCTCAGCATCTTGATCTTGTCTTTTTGGGAGAAGAAAGTTAAAATACTTTAAACAGTTAAAGAAAATTTAGTGTCTTGGGAAGTGTCTTAAAAATGAGATAACCACAAGGCAGAGATTTTCTGTTATTCGGAGATGCCGTACATGACAGAATACTTTCAAACTATGGTGGAGTTCAAGGACTGGACAGAATGACATATTGCCCTCTGACGGTAATTAAACATAGTAATGAAGGCATCGTCCCTTCTCAGTACTGACTGTACTTCAGTGAACTGCTCTTCAGGGGCAAATGTTTTTTGAATCTTCCTGTCACTCTACACTGTTATGAGAATACTTTTTGCTATTAGTCTGACCTGCTACATTCAAGTAATTTTATTTTTATTCACTCAGCTGATGATAGCAAGAGTACTGAAGTTGCACAGAGTTGTTGGATGAGCAACCACCTGGAGATACAGTTACACCTGAACTGGTGCTTGGCTGGCTATGGCTTCAGGTTCTCTACTTTGTCATGGACTAGCTAGGTTGGACTGAAACTGTGGTTTAGGTCCTGTTAAAAGCTCAGGTGCAGGTGAGACTTAGAACACACTGTGTTTCTAGCAAACACAAGGTGCATTATTCCCCCAGCACTAAGTCACAGGTGTAGCTGCCATGTCTAGTACTTGAAATGTAATTGCCACAGGCCTTGAGAATTGAATTTGTTCATGTGATGTAAGAGGGTTGGTATGCCCTTTGTCTCAAAATTGTTATGATTTGGTAGTGCTATAAGTTAGTCAGTATGTGATTGCTGAAGCTGTTATATGGTGTAATTTTTCTCGCTGAATCAGCTGATGTTTTGTCAGGTTTCTGTCTCCATTGTAGTGTTTGGTTGCTGCCTCTTACAGGTGAGCTCTTAACGTAGTTTCGCTACACAAATATGCTTTGAAGTACTTCTAGGCACCTGTGTGTACTCTCTATGCAGTCCAGCTTAGTAGATAGGAGTTAATAGAGCAGTAGCACATAATCCATTTGAACTGTATGTTCAGCCAGACAGGCTTTTATTGCACATGTTATGGGATTTTATGTCTGATCACAGAACCATGAAGGGATTGAAGTTGGCTGAGACCTCTGGAGGTCTTTCTTCCTTAAGAGTATCTTCAAGGATGTAGACTCCACAACCTCTCTGGCCAACCCGTGCTCGGTCACCCTGACAATGAAAAAGTGTTTCCAGATGTTCAGAGAGAATTTCCTGTGTTTGTTTCTGCCTGTTGCTTCTGTCACTGGTCACTGCTGAAAAGAGCCTGGCTCCATCCTCTTTGCACCCTCCCTTCAGATGTGTGTATATATATACACACATATATACATTTTTATGTGTATAGATCTTTTTCTGCAAAGCTGCTTTCTAGTTGGTTAGGTCCCAGAGTGTGTGTTGCCTGTAGTTGTTCCTGCTCAGGTGCAGGATTTTGCACTTCCCCATGCTGAACTTTCTGAGATTCCCGTCTGCCCATTTCTCCAGCTGTGGTTCTGTGTGGAATAAGCATTATTGTTCTGGAGGGTGATTCTGTATGTTAAAACATAAGTTAACATGGAAACATCTAAGTTGTTCTTTGGTTTGGCCAAAAGAGAGATAATGTGGTGGATATTTGTGGTCTTAGATCTTGAGGCTGATTCTGTTCTAGTCTTGTAGAACAGCCCTCTGCATCTTAGATCAATTGGACGGTGCCTTTGCATAGTTCAGAGCATCCAGATTGGAGCATGGCTTAGCAGCAATGTCAGCTGGGCAGTTGTCTGCCATCTTGATCTTGCATTTGCCTAGCAGCTTGTCCGAGACAGTACTGGATTTTTTTGGTTAGGGTACAATCTGTTGTATCAACAGTGGTCAGCATTAAACAGGTTTTGAAGCATTGCTGCTCTATATGTTTGCATTTGTATTAAATGCATATGCTGGATTTCTATTTTAAGATGGCATGAATGTTCTATCCCTGTACCCAAGCCACACCTCACAGTGGTGGGGTGCAGATGCAGTTGCTCAGTGTGTTGAGTAAAGCTTCATCTCTGCTGCTGTTGTCATCAGGAGAGGGTTCAGCAGCACACAAGTACACAGGCAGTTTCACCCGGTTGTTGCTTCTGGAGAGGTGATGTTGAACCTTTATGCTACCACAGCTACGTAGCGATGCATCTGCATATCGTAGCTGTGAAGCAATGAGGGTAGGAGCTTGCAAGGTTTGTTGTAAGCAAATAATGGCTTTGGTCTTGTAATTGGCAACACATCTGTTAATGATTATTCTGACATCACTCAATTTTCTTGAAGGTGCAGATGCTGTAGTTGATAACTCACGATCATGAGTTAGACCTTGATTTTTTTCAAAAATGCCTTCTTTCATCTGGTTTTGTTTCTCAGTTCCCACTTGCAGATGAATGAACGAGCTGTGCGAGTTTACATCTGTACAGCCTGCACGGCTGAGTAGTGCTGTCCCTCATAGCACATTTACTGAAGTCTTGCAGAAAAATAATGTTTCATGTTTGGGTATATAGAACTAATCAAGCTGTCCAGCTGCTGCAAATGTGTTTCCCTTGTTAGTGCTCATCAGAGCTGATGAATGAATAGTTCTTTTATAAAAGTGCAATGCAAGCATCGGAAGACTTATGTACATCAATCACTTGCTCATGATGATTAGTAGGCTATCCAGTAACAGATTTCACTACATATTGCCAAAGCAACGCCAGCATGACACTGTTTGATCAGTCATCTACATTGATAGAAGGCAGAGTTTGGACATCTGTCATGTGTGGGCTAGCTGAGATCTGCTCAGCTCACGTAGCATTAGATAGAGCAACATCCTTCTCAGCAGGATGGCTCTCCACTTTAGATATTTGGTGCTAGTGTTACAGACAAGCACCCCTGGACCGTGAGACACAAACATTCCTGGTCTCCTCTTCAGGAGGCTGCTTGGTAGAGAAGCATGGAATAAGCCCTGGAGGGAAGAGAGGCCCCAGAAAACTGATTGATATTAAAGGATCACCTCCTCCAAGCTCAGTAGGTGATGCATCTCAATGAGGAGGAAGTCAGGCAAAAATACTAGGAGGCCTGTGTGGATAAGTAAGTTGCTTCTGGACAAACTCAAACATGAAAAGGAAACCTACAAAGGGTGGAAGGCAGTGACAGATATCCTGGGAGAAATAGAGACAAGCTGTTTGAGCAGCCAGGTTAGGAAAGCTAAAGCCCTGATAGAGCTAAATCTAGCCAGAGATGTCAATGGCAACAACAAAATCCTCTATAGGTACGTTGTAGGTGGTAAAAGGAAGACTTGAGAAATTGTGAGCCCTCGCCAAAAGTAAATGGCATATTTGGTCACCTGGGATACGGAGAAGGCTGAGGTACTCAATAACTTTTATTGCCTCAATGTTCACCAAGTGCTGCAGCCCACACCACTGAAGTCACAGCAGCAAAGGCAGGATCTGTGAGAATGAAGAACCACCAACTGTAGGAGAACATGTTCAAGACCATCTAAGGAATGTGAAGGTGCTCAAGTCAAGAGGACCATCCGTGGGTCCTGGGGGAACTGACAGTTGAAGTGTCTCAGCCTCTATCCATTATATTTCAGAAGTCATGGCAGTCTAGCGAAGTTTCCACTGACCGGAAAAGGGGAAACATGAGCCGCATTTTAAAAAAGGGAGATAAGGAAGACCTGGGGAACTAGAAGTTGATCAGTCTCACCTCTGCCTGGCAAGATCATGAAACAGATCCTTCTGGAAACCATACTAAGGCACCTGGAAAATAAGGAGGCATTTTGTGACAAATATGGCTTTGCTAAGAGCAGATCATGCCTGACAAATTTAATGGCCTTCTACACTGGGGTGATAGTGTTGATAGATAAGGTAGGAGCAACTGACATCATCTACCTGTACTTGTGCAAAGCATTTGACGCTGTCCCGCATGACAGCCTTGTCTCTAAACTGGAGAGACATGGATTTGACAGATCCACTCTTGGTGGATAAGGAATTGGCTGGATCGTCGCATTCAAGGAGTTGTTTTCAAGGGCTCACTGGTCCAAGCAGAGACCTGTGACAACTGGAGTTCCTTGGGGTTGGAACTGGGACCGGTGCTGTTCAACATCTGTGTCAGTGACACAGACAGGGGGATCAAGGGCACTCTCAGCAAGTTTGCCGATGACACCAAGCTGTGTTTTGCCATTGTCACACTGGAGGGAAGGGAAGGATCCACAGGGACCTTGTCAGGCTTGAGAGGGGAATCTCTGTGAACCTGATGAAGTTGAAGTAGGCGAAGTACAAGGTCCTGCTGGTGGGTTGGGGCAATCCCAAGCACAAATACAGGCTTGGCAGAGAATGGATTGAGAGCAGCCCTGAGGAGAAGAACTTGAGAGTGTGGTTTGATGAGAAGCTCAATGTGGCCTGGCAATGTGTGCTTGCAGGCTAGAAATCCAACCACATCCTAGATATTAGGAAGAAATTCTTTACTTTCTTCCTGACTGGTGAGGGTAGTGAGGCAGTGGAACAGGTTGCCCAGAGAAATTATGGGTGCCTCATCCCGGGGAGTGTTCAAGGCCAGGTTGGATCAGGCTCTGAGCAACCTGGTCTGCTGAAAGGTGTCCCTGTCCATGGCAGAGGGGTTGGAACTAGGTGATCTTTAAGGTGACTTCCAACCCAAAACATTCTATGATTGATCCCAAAACAGTCCTGGGAAATGTCTCAAGTGATAAGGTTGTTTTTTTAACATACTTGAGCTCAACCATATGAAGACAGATCTGTTTGATACAAAACTCTGGTCCAGGTTGTAAGAGCAGATAATTTTTAGGGTGCTCTCTTAGCTCGTTTCACTTTCAAGGAGAAATGTAGTTAATCCTCCAGCCCATCACAAGGATCTGTGTGATTATCAAATTAATTATCTGGCAGCTGGTTTGGGGCCACCCACATTTCTTGCTTCACTGTCTTTTAATCATTAGCAGCAGCACTCTGAGCTGCAGTGAAGTCTCACAGTGACAAAGGCTTACGTGAGAGTTAACCTTATGCTTGTGTGTGCTGTGTGAACACGGAATGTGTTGTATTCATTGACGAGAAAGGACGAGCACAGCTAGTTCTATACAGCATGATCTTCCTCAGCAGCATGCTGGGCTTTAAAGGACTTGTGTTCCTGGTGTGACTGGCACCAGGTAGCAACACATGATGCCACTCTTAATATTCTTTGGCCCTTCAGACTGCCTAGACTTTTCAGTCACTCTCGCGCTAGAGTTGTCTGCTCTGACAGTGACACCTCTATTTTAGTTACTTGTGAGTTTGATGTAAAACTGTCACGGCAGGTAACACCAAAAGTGAAGAGATGTAATGCATCTTAAGACAGGATCTCAAGCTGGCACAGGGACAGCCTTTGCAGGCTGTAAGCTTTAAGGTAAAGCTACGACTGTCCTGGATTTCCCCACTGTCTACCTCCTGAGTTGCACTAGCTATTGTGAAAGCCAGCGGTCACAGAACACACACAATGCATACTACTGGGTAACTTTCGAGGTGAAGAGTTCTTCAAGGGAATAAATTATAGATTTATTACAGTTATTTTATAATCATCAATATAATTATTTTAACCAGTTTTGAAACGTAATATTTTGCAGTTTAGAGGGGGTCTTCAAATGCAGTTGTAGTTTGCCTGTTGCAGACTGCTGCCATGGATAGAAAAATAACCATTCTAGAATAATTCACTGCAAAAGTATTTGAATGCTGTTACAAAGATGATGTATGTGCTAGGTGAGAAGCAGTTTTCTAGTATTAGGGGTTGTAGCAGCGGTATTTAATGCTTCTTTGACATGAGCTGAACAGAATATTTTTTTGAAGTAAATCTTATTTCTATACCTCTCCTAAAAACTGCTCACAGTTTATTTGACTTTTTAACTAGCAGTTATTTTTTAGACTGTAATTTATTTTTCATTAATCAAAACAAATATCCTGACTTCAAATGCAAAAGAAGGTCTGACTTTAAATTTGGTTGGTTTTAGATCAGGAGTTAACAACCAGACCAAAGTACTCCCACTTTTTCTGTCCACAGTTGTTATGTAATGTCTGCTGAAACAGTATCAATGGGTTTTTTTTAAGAGTTCTGAAAGTGATTCTCTCCAGAGCACACTTTTGTGTTGGCTTGTTTGGGTTTTTTTAGTAAACTGAACTTGAAAATGTGCTGAAGCTGTTAAAAAACTGTAATCTCATCGATATACAGCTGTTTTCCTTTCTTATTCCATATCTGACATTGCACTCATAATTTATTAGATGTTTGCTGAGATTGTTTCTTCAAGATAAAACTCACATCGGTCACCAGTCACTCAGTAAACAAAGCAGGCTTTATATTTTAAATCTGATGTCTTCGAAACCTGACACTACTGACATTCAGAGCACAAACCATACACCGGTTTGATGAAGCTGCTAAAATGTCCTGCAGTGCAGTCTAAAGGCACTTGCTAACTTCGTGCTGCTATTGATGTCACTGATCAAAGTTAGGTTACCAGCACGCCCCTAGGGGAGGCTTGATGCCTGGACACTTCCCTGGTCTGCATGTGTTGGATATCCTGTTAGGAGTTGCCGCAGTTTGTACCCACGCTATAGATGAAGTAAAGCTGGTTTAGTAAGATGAAGCCAGCTTTAACTGATACATCTGTCAGATCTGAAGAAGTTTGTTGAAGAATTGACGGGGGATTCAGATGTCTTTTGCCGCCTCTGTGCTTCCTCGTTCTGGTCTTTCTGTTGTGACAGTCTTGGGGTCCTCTTCAAGATATACAGTAACCAGTCTTGGCTGATGATTTGTCTCATCACATTGCACAAGTCTTTAAAAAAACGCAACAAACCACATATATTATGGCACTTATTATTATGCTTCCTGCATTTAAAAATAAAGAGTGGTCTCTGGAGATTTGTATTTTTCCTCTACCCATCTTTTATTAAGGTCTTTCAGTGGAGCAGTGTTCTTCATCCTGAATGAAAAAAATCTTCTAGTTTTCAAGCAGACCGATTCCTAAATGTTTCTGATGCATTCAGTGTCCCCTAACTTGCTATTTAATCAGCTCATATGTTATACTACTTGTTACAGATAAATAAAGGTGCTTTACTTAAAACAGATTTATCCAAAAATTTGCTAGTAACTTACTGTATTTCCTAGTTCTTTGTGGATGTCCCTTTTTAAGGCAATGTGTTGTTTCCTCTAGCATGGAATTAAGCAGTTGCATCTAATGTCACTGGATGTTTTAAAATATTTCTGAATTTTAGCTTGGTTGGTCAGTTTGTTGCTTTCCTTTGTTTTAGCAAGACCTGGTCATTGAAGAATGTGTAAAGTGATACATTAATATTTTATCTTAATTTGGAAAACATTACATAGGCTCTTGTTACCCTAGGGAAACCACTTGTAGTCCATACTCTTCTAATACTTTTTTCTTATTTATTGTTGTTAGTCTAGGTTGTTCTTTCTTCTCTTACTTATCTGTCCATATTATCTATCTCGAATGGTTTCTTGTTCTGTCCCTTCTTGTACACTGTATTAAACCAGTCATACTTCTTGGCATATAATTTTGAAGTCTGCGTGTAAATGTGGGGGGACATGAGCTTTCAGTCTGTCTTTTTCTCTATGAAACTGAGGGTGTTGGTGGCAACTGCTTGTGTTCTGTGTGTTTAGTTAGTAAGAGATGCATGGATTTAGCTGTCAGGACCATATGTCCTCATAGACTGTCCAAGCAGTTACTCATGATTTCCTATATAGCGGAGCTGGCAGGCTGAAGGTACAGGGCATGAATATAATTGAGGAGAATATGTTTAGAATGTAGCGAGTAGATGACTTGACACGTTAGTGGTTGAAAGGGTTCATACTAATAGTAAATTATCACTGAAGTTCTGAGCTAATGATCTTGAATTGTCCAGCTTGAGATACTCTATCTGCTACCGTATTCTGTTTTTAAAATAAAGTCAGTGAAACATTGGAGGCTATAGGTGACATTTGATAAACACATAAATAGAGTAAGAGCTGAAGTGGATAATGACCACCTTTTTGCTACCGTCAGGAGCTTCAGGTTTTTGTCCGGTGGAATACAAGATAAAGCATGGGTTTGTGGGGTTTTTTGTAATACCTGCTATTTAGAGCAAGCTTTGGTAATAGATCTTCTACTAAGACACTTCTTTTTTTTCTCCTTCTCAATTTAGAACGACTTTTCCCATGATGACTGCATGTCAAGTAATGAGACCAGTTTGCTAGAACGAACCACAGCACCTCATGATGGACTCCCGATGGCTTCCCATAGACCTCAGCGAGAAGGTATGTTGTCTGAGCTTCCTTTTGGGGAAGGCCTTAAGGGTTTTCTTGAACATTAAACTCTGCTTGGAGTTGTAGACATCTCGTTTCTCTCTTGCTGTTCGCGTGAACGAGAAGCTGCAGTGATTGGTAAGTGAAATAGCTTCTTTGCTGCCTACTTGGTCTTCTCTTTGTTATAACAAGTTGTCATTTGTGTTAGCTGCTAACTACTAGTGAATGCATGGATGAAAATTAGTTGCAAATAGGCTTCCCACTGAGAAAAGGGGTAGGATTTGGGAGAAAATAAGAACATTTAATGCAATTGTATTAATAGTATTTAGATTTTTTAAGCAAAACTAAACATGAAAATGTTGGGAAGCAATTGATAGATTTTGCTGTTTGATTCAGTTGTATTTGATGAAATTAAAAAAAGAACCAAAGAAAAACCACATATTAGCAGGTTTTATACAAGTGGCAGTTTGGAGAAGTGAAAGGGTTCATAGAAGTCAGTCTTTTTTGGCTCTGTTGGGGAGAATGAGAACAAGGGTTCTGAGCATAAACAAAACTCTGATATGCAATTGCCAGCACAATTTCTTTTCTTTGAAGAAATAAGCATTATTGAAAACAGATTTATTCTAACCCTTTATTCTTCAAGAGGATTAGCAAGTCACTTGTCTACTCAAAATTAGTCAACAGATAGTCTGCAGATAGCGAGGAGCCCACAATATGGAAAAATGATTGCTATTCATTTTGTCCTCATAAATGTACTTTTGTCTCTGGTGTGGAGGTTTAACTGCACTTTGAAGTCAGGCAATTTGAGAGTTTTTGATTCCTTGAAAAAGAAAACACAGAGAAAGATTATGGCAGATTACAGACAGCAAACCTGTTTCAAATCCTTATACAGAGTTCAAAGTGTTCATATTCATGAATTAAAAATCCAAAAGGGAGAATCTCTTTAGTAACACTCTCAAGTAACAGAAGCACAAAAAAGTTGAACAATTTAATCTAGTGAAAAGCTTAAGTATTTTTCCGCATTTGTATTATCATAGTGAGAAACCACAGTGAAGGATCAGAATAACTGTGATATTTGCTACACAGTTATATGGTAGAGACTCCCTGGTACAGAAATCTCCTTACTGGGTTAGAAATACCACTGATAGTAAAACTTGGTTTTTATTCTCAGCTGTGATGAATATGAATTTTAAAAATCTTGACTTAGAATGGAAGCAGTGTCATATATACATGCTTTACTTAATCATCCTGAATGCACGCGCTGTGTCCAGAATCAATGTAGAGATGTAACACACCTCATTGGCTTGTATAGTCGAACATTTCTTCTCGGTCTAGCCATTTAGAATATTTAAAATGTCGTTGTGGAGACAGAATTATAAAGGAGTCTGTTGAAACTGTAGAACTAAAGCTGTGCAGGAACAGCAGTGTTTTACCTGGTCTATTGTGTATTACAGTGAAGCATGCAGCAGAAAAGTTAAGGAAGTTGAAGGTATGACATTGTGTAATAAATTTTTTTATACCTGAGGACAAATCTTTAGCATTGAGAACATTCAATAGTTTAAAATAAGCACAATCTCATTAGGGAAAAAAAGCTTGTCTGTGAATGTTAATGGTCTTGGTTTCCTAATTGTGTATGCTAAATATATGCATGTAGTGGAATGCAATTTAAACCACCATTCTCAGTTCCAGTCATGGGAATCAACTTCTTAATTATCTTATGAATATGAATTCTAGTATCAATTTGAATGTTAGCCTTTAAGAAATTTTACTGCACCAAAAATCTTGTTGTGCCATGGTCCTTCTTCTAACAGCATTTTAATCTGTACCAGACAGGTGAAAATTAAGATCACTGAATATTCGTTTTTTCATAGAATATTGATGTATGATATTGTCTGGCATCCTTAGCTCATCTCAGATTTCTTTCTTTTGTAATAATTAATCTTCATTAGCTGGTAAAAATGAAGTGATTGTCTTTCTTCCTAACTCCCAGCTAGAGGATTACAACCAGTGTACACCAGCACACTCAGTATGTGTCATTCTACTAAGAAAATTAGAAGATGTAGCACTATCACTAGGCTTATTTGCTGGCTTATTGTTCCTTTATGGAAATTGCCAATACTTAATTCTCTTAGAAATGGCATGCTGGATGGGGATGAGACTTGAATTGTAACTGTAACAAAATCAATTTTAAAATGTTTATGTTATATTAGATGGTAATTAGCTAATATCCATTAATAAGCTTCGTAACATACAGTTGCAGGAGGTTTAATTTTTTTTTCAGGAAAAAATGCTGTTGTTATGAGTAGTTCCCAATATATCCCATGTAAGCATGCAGTTAAAAATTGAAAGGAAAACATTAGCTGTTAACACCACCCACCTCCCTCCAAAAAAAGGAGTTTCTAAAGCATTGAAAGGAAGCATGGTAATGTAGGGTGGGTCGAGATGCTTTTAAATAATTTTTTTTTGTACATGTAAAGATATGTTCAGGCTTGCACTAGAATAAAATTCTGTTGAATTCTCAGGCCAGCACAGCAGCAAAAGTGAAAAGCCTGTTTTGGCTACATAAGGGTTTTTATATGGAATATTACTTGACCAATGCTGTGTGCCCTCAAGAAAATCTCCGGGCCCTGAAAGGCATTTGTTGCTGCTGTTTGCCAGCTCACAGCCAGAACTTGCCTATTGCTGAATACAGTAGGCTGTGGGGAAGGAATGTTAAAGTAGCAAGTACATACAGTATCTTTCTTCCTTCTCAGTTCAGTTTTACAGTACAATTGTAGTAGCCTTCAGCTTCTTCTCTTTGTTTTCTGTTTGCTGACGCTCATTTCTGTCTCCTTCAGGCCTTCTCTAACTCTTTTAATTTTTAGCTAGGTACTCTTCAGAAATGTGGTTATTCAGCCTTACTTTGCCCTCATTACTACTTGATGTTTCTGACACATGGGTGTAGAAGGCACTGTCTGGTTTTTATTAGCACTTGTTACTTCTTGGAGTAAAGACACAATTTGACTTCCTTTTATTGTCCACTTATAGTGGTTATATTGTTGTAATTATGTGACATTTGGTGTAAATAAGCTCTTGGGTAATACACAGATTCCCATGATGTGCACTGAAGAGGTTGTCGTTAGGCCAGAGAAATACTTGAAGTGATCAAGGTTCCACCTGTGCCCAGCAGTTTGTTGCAATAAAACAGCTCCTAAGGAAGAGTGGGGCTGTGTGAGTCAGGCAGTAGCCTACAGGCATGCTCAGAGTGCCTGGGAAAGTAGGGAATGGTTTGAAAACTGTCAGTTTTGGAGTGCACAATAAGGTGTTTTTCTTTCAGCTGTACACATTGAGAAGATAACCCTGAAAGACGTATCAAGAAAAAGGGCTGACAAACATTTGGAGTACACATTCAAAGTAAGCAAATAACCTCCAGAATATTAAAATTATTGTCTTCATGATACCTATGTACTGTAGATACATAGAGCTTGTTTCAAAAACCTGCCCAGGAGGGAATTTTGAGATTCTTTGGATTATCCTATAATTCTTTTGAATTCTGTGTGCAAATCAGGTGTTTTACGTAATTGTGGGCATAAAGTGTGTAGGCATAAGGGGTGGGAAGGTGTGAAACATCAGCCATAGCTGGGTATGCAACATCAATTTACGAAACTTGGCTTTTGTTAATTCATAAGAATTCTAAAACTAGTCAATCGTTTGCTCAAGTGGCACAGGAGCACAGTTGTTGTGTCTGCAGGTGTAGATTGCTTAGAGTCATATGGTCTTCTTGGAGCTTGTTTCTCAGTGTGTACCATATGAGGGTGGCTTCTGTGCTTTTTGAGAAAACTGGAAGTTGGCTTGTTTGTTTTGGACTTTGTTTCTTAAGGCAAAACCAAACAAGCTGGAAAATGGCCACAAACTGAAAGGCCTGCCTAGTATAGTCTTCATCTATTGTAGTAGCTAAGGGCAGCATGTATCAAATAATAGTTGCTAAGGCTGTTGGTGGTGATGTTCTAATTGAATCAAAGTAGTAGTTTTCTTAGCAAGGGCTGACTAACACTATGAGTCATTTTGCCAATAGATGTGAATCTGATAGTATACCAGATTTGAAAATAAAGTTAAATGTTCCGCTTTTTCACCCAAAAAAGAATGGTTTATATCAAACATTCTAACTGGTCATTTAACATGGGTTACAGGACGTCTTTGAAGAGGCAAACTTAAAAAAAGAAGCCATTTTGAGCTGAAAGTTGATGTGTTGATCCCAGAGTTTGGTATTGTATTCTCTAAATGGATGCACTCTTCCTTTGTTGAGGACAGTAATATGCGGAATGTAGCCTTCAAAGCCTTTAAGGTTAACCTGCTCAAATATTTCAACTATGTCATAGATTTTTTTCCCAAATAGTCTGTGAAGTGAGTATGAGGTAAAATACAATAGTAGATGGGAAAAGTTTGTACAGAATGCCTATAAAGATTATCAGTATTTAAGGTCAAAAAACTATTCTGAAGATTCAGCATGTAGACAGATTTGACAGTGGTTTTGAATTTCTTTGTTAAAGGGGGAATGTGGAGATATTCTGGGAAGTATTTCAGTAATCTTGAAACTCCACCTCAGTTCTTTTAGGAAAGAGTTTCCTTTCCTCATCTGTGCAGGTATATACTGTGCTCTTCACTGCAGATAATTTTGTGCTTGCCCAGACACTGCTTTTTTAAGGTTGTAACAGCAATTGCAGTCATGGCTTCCCAGCTGAGGGCAGCAAGGGTAGTTGGCATTTCTGGGGACTAAGTTGAAGGCAGTTGGTGGTTGACATTACTCTGTCAACTCTTGGGAATAAATGAATGTTTATAGTTGTCGCGTCCACTCCCGTTACACAGAATCTTCCCATGTAGCTAGTTGGAATCTTTGGCGCAGAAGCGGGCTTAAAGCCAGGCAGCACTCATCTAACCAAGCTTACTTATTTTTTACTCAAAACATGCATGTGAAGGTGTTGTTTTACTACTTGCATGTCGTGTCAGAACAATAAGCTACTGAAATTTTATACAAGCATATGCCAAAACATTGTCTGATGCTTGAGTGCCTTCTTTAGTAACTTGCAGTACTTTTTATTACTTGTAGCCTACAACAACTGCTATATGACTGTGTAAGTTTTGAGTCTGAGGCAGATAAAATTATTTTATAGGTAACATAAACAGAGATTTTTTTTTTTGTTGCGTTTTGACTCCTGGTAATGGCAGTGAGAGCTTAATCCAGTATATCTGACCTACAGTCCTTTTCCCTAGTACCTGTTTTTTGTGGTTAATTATTTGTTTGATCCAAGTCCCATAATTACAGAGCCTTCCACCTGGCTTCTTTCTGAGTCAATAATCTTCAGGGACTTTATTGTATTTCCCTGAATTTGTTCATGCTCCCTTTAGCCACAAATAACATGAAGGTGATCCTAAAATACACACTCAAAATTAGTATGTCTTTGAAAAAGTACAGCCTTATCTATGTTTTGCCTGGTGTTTGCTTAATTGCAAGTGTTAACTCTGATACTGTCAAATTTATGGAATTGTTCTGACAAGCTAATTGCTGTGATATTTGGAAAAAGAAACTATCCTCATATTTTTTTCCTTCATTCTAGGTAACCTGGTCCGATTTTTCAGTAACATGTGTAACAAAAACACACCAGGAGCTTCAGGAATTCCTGCTAAAAGTATGTATTCAAATATAAAAGTAGTGTTTACACATCAAGTTTATAACTTCAGAAATAGTCTAGGAGAGCTGTGATTTCTAGGATGTAATTATAGAAACAAAAGCATGCTAGCAGATTTTTGTACTTCACAATTGTATTAACCATTTAAATTATGTATATTATGATGAAGGATCTTGACAGAAGAAGCAGCCCTGCAGAATGTTTGGGGAGTTTCCCAGGAGGAGATTGTTTGTCTCATCTGAAATGGCACTTACAGTTTTAATTGAACTACCATAAAACTACCGGATAAGATTTTAGTATTCCCCACAGAACTCATGTATAGTTACAACCACTGGTCATTTGCTTGTGTTCCTGTTAGAAGGACCTTAAAGAGTATCATTTGTTATTTTTAATTAGGGAGGTACAGCCATAAGCATAATAGTTTTTAATTTAACTGTTGTATTCTTCAGTAGAACAAAGGCAAGCCTATTCATTATCACAAAGAGTTTAACTTGAGGAAAATCTAGCAACTATATGTGCATGTGTGTCCATGTTTAAAAAAACTAAAGGTTCTCTCAGTTATTTTCCCCCCTGCTCCAAGCAGGGAATACATTTCTGTGCATAGGCCATGTGCAGACCCCATCAGTGTGATGACCTCGAACTGTGTGTTCATTGCCAGTGTCTAATATTTTGGGTTCCACCTATTCTGGGAAATTATTCTGTATTTAAACTCTTCCCTGTTCAGGGCAGTAATGAGAGATCTGTTTTGGACATGTTTTATGGCATCTGGTGTTCCTAACTGCAGTGTTAATTGTGAGCGGAAAGCCAGTCACTGTACAAAGGTCATTGTCTTGGTCACTGTTTAAGTTATCAACATTGTTTTCCGTCATTGCAGAAATAAGGCAGTGAGTATTCACTACTGCTTTAATCTAGTTGCATATCTAGTTCTAAGAGTTCCCAGAGCTTGATTTGTGAGGATCTGAATTATGGATGGTATGTCCAGTTGCAGGTGGGTTATCCCACAGCATAGGGTACATGCATCTGCACCTGAAGAGAACCCTAAAAGCAGCATTTCATACAGAGTTCTGTGCAGCTCTGGGATGAGCATTCAGAAGCATGCCTCCTGTTCTTCCTGCTTGTATAAGACAAGCATCAGTTTCTGAAATGGACCTCCTAGAACCTACTTGCTTCCAGGAGGAGCCGGGAAAACAGACACGATCCAGAGCGTTGGCGAGTTGTGCTGTTTCACTGATGTAGGGTGTTCCATGTGCTGGCTTGACTGTTCCAGCAGTGTCTAGGAAATGGCAGAACAAGAGGAAAACAACCACAAGCTGCTATGAGCTTCCTGAGGTGTTCTGTGGGAAATGTGTACAGCTGAAAAATGTATTTGGTTTGTGTTGGTTTGATAGCCATAAGTATAGAACTAAGAGAGAATTATTAAATAAAGCAGGATAGAACCTATACCTTGCTTTAAAAACCACGAAATATGAATGTCTACTTCATATGCCCTTGCATTTTGGCTTTTTGTTCTTGTTCCAGTCTACATGGCATTGTTAAATAGTACGCTCAGTTTCCTAGGGACGGAAAAAAAATGGTCAAAATATTTGATGGAAGATTCCAATGCTGCATGTGATAGAAATAAAATAATGGTAAAAATTGTTTCAGAATAGAAGCATTGGTGGGAAAACTAAGGTAGTAAATGGGATAGCTTGGATGCTTTAATATAAAGATTGGCTGGCTGGCTGGCTGACTGACTCTTAGGTGATAAGCATGAAAAGTTCTTTGCAAGTAGGAAATTACCCATGTATGTGGAAGGACTAATAAGCTTGTAAGTAACAAGGCTATCTCATTACCTTAAGCTAAGCACCTAATCTTGGGCTTGTATAACTGAATCTTTAACTACAGAAGGAATTGCGTTCCTTTTAATGGAAGCTTTAAAGACAAAAAGTTAACTGTTTCCAGAGACAAATCCACATACGAAATACTAGGATAGGAGATTTGCTCATTCCCACACTTCTGCAGTAACTTTTTGGTACCTTTTGGCTGACACTGACTAATTCTTCAGTGAGAGTTCCTCAGTTACGCATATTAAAGCCAAAGGGTCTGTTAAGAACAGCTGCTTTCAGCCCTTTGTGGTTTTATATCTAAGACATTTCAGGTGCTATAGCACTGTACTAACATAATACTAACAGCACCTGTCTGTCTGGATTCCAGAAGTTCCTTTTATGTATGTTACCAAGCAATTATCTGCATCAGACACAGCATCCCTCTGTTAGTAGCACTTCATTCAGGGAAAGGATTGCTTAGCGCTGGGCTGTTGAACCAGTAGCAGGATTCATTATCCAGCTGGTGCTCTGGTTCAGGTGTATTCCAGATATACAAGAGGAAGATGCTGCTCTAGTGTAAATTACTTAGTGCTAGTGGTGGCAGATGTTAACCCCATTAGCAGTAGTTCTGAACTTTAGTAAAAAAAGCATTTTTGCAGTGGCAGTTTACTCTTAATTGCCCCATATTAAAATAATTCTTTTAAAAGTAGATTAACAGATTTGGTCAGCTTTGATGTACTTAAGTACAATATTTGGAAGTTGTAAATGTGAAAAAACTTTGTTCTGGGGAATAGTCTTCATTTAAAACAGACATGCTCTTTAGTAGCAAGAAGTTTACCTTCTGAACGAGAACATCAGACCTCACTTTGTAGTACTGAAACTGGAAACAGTTATAATGAATTTTGATAAGAAGTTTTAGTGTTAATAGCAATTGGGGAGGGAGTTGCTATTGATTAATCTCAGTGTTGCTCTCTGAAGTCTAGTGTATTAAATAACTGAAACAGCTTCCTTTCTATTCCTGTTTCTTTAAAATAGTTTAATCTAGCTGAGTGATGATAGTGAGTACAGTGCATTCAGTCCTGCCTGGTTATTTTTTTCATGTCATTTTCAGAACTAATTTCTACGTGTGAAAGATTTAAAGAAAAAAAATTAAAAAGGCTGTAAACTATCCTGGAAAAGAGCACAGTGTTGGTAGATTTCCGAATGTAATTCTTTCAAATAGAGCTTTAAACAGTTTTATGCCTGGATTTGCTGTGAGGATTTGCTGCAAAGTGTTTCTCTTGCAAAACTGGATGATGTTGATTTGTTGTACCTTTGGTCTGTAAATTACATCACTCAAACTGGAACAGTTGAGTTTCTTGACACCAAAAGGTATAAAGACTCATAGTGAACAAATATAGTCTTTAAAATGTCAACTACTCGTTTTTCACATTAACCTTTTTCTCAGCTCCCAAAGGAACTGTCTTCTGAAGCATTTGACAAGACTATTTTAAGAGCACTAAATCAGGGTTTTCAGAAGAGGGAAGAACGAAGGCATGCTGATCTTGAGCCCATAATCAGGTAAATGTTTTGGCAAATAGCCTGAAATGCATCACCGGAAAAGTGATTCAAGTCAAGCTAGATGACTCTTATGGACAGTGGAAATTCTGCTACCTAAACCCGATTTCCAAAGAAAGTGAGAAAGCAGTGATGAAATAGATACTCTTGACTCTTTTAGATTTTCTTTAAATTGAGACTTTTATCAAACTTAGTAGCATTACTTCTTTGGAAGTAATTGTACAATTATGAAAATATTTGTCCTAAGCAGCATTATATAGCAATGATTGGCACTTCTGGAAGGATATTATCTTCTTTACATGAGGGTATATTTAGAAATACTAGAAACAGTAACTCAGAGCACATATGTTCTACTTTTTATGACAGGACAGAGTGAGAGACAGAACAGAATTTAAAAGGAATAAACAGTAATAGTGAATAATGTATATAAAATTAAAAGTAGCTCATGTATTTGTAAGAAAATGGCCCATACCTCATCACTTGCTATTTAGTGATGAGAGAGCTTGGTAGGATGTGGGACACGTTGGTCAAATTCTGTAGCTCAGAACAATAATACAAGTTTGGGCTTGCCTACTTGTTCTTTTTGTTTGGTGCAGATATCTATGTTTGTCCTTTTCAGTCAGGATTGTTCAACCTTGCTGAAAACAAGCTAAATTATTCATCATGTTAGGTGGTGTTTCTTGAGTTCGGGTAGCTGAAAACTCAGGCACTGCTTTTCAAACTCCTACTCATAATGTTTTGTGGGTTCTAGCATTTGTCCTAATATTTTAATTAAGGAAGATGTGGAGCCACTCTGAGCCTCAACCACCCCCTTGCCAATTTTTTAATAAATTTTGATCTGTAGTATTTGTCTGTCTTTACTGGCTTGATTGTCAAGCCAAAGATTAATCTGTGTGAACAATTTTGTCTACTAAGCATAGTGGTTTTAAATCAATAAACCTGTTAAACAGAGGTTGACTGAAGGGAATGTATTGTAATACGGAAAGGTTGTGAAGCCTCACTGCACAGTAATTACAAACCCAAGAAACTCGCTTTGAAGATAACCTTTGAACATACCCAACTGTGTTAGAGTAAGCAACTGTAATTACAATTTGCAAGTTGTGTTGTGACTATACAGGAATGCTACATGAATAATCTAAAGAGAACAGCATTACTGTATTCAAATTCCATTTTCTTTCAGTGTCAGTTTTAGCATAAATATATACATATTTGGGGTTTCAATATGTGCCCAGTTGCCAAAATTGCTCTCCCCTGCCCCTCCTCCAAAGGAATAGAACTGAGTAGTGCCTCCTGGCAAGTAATATCTGAAACCTTGGTGTGTGGGAAGTGAAAACTGTTCATTCTTGGCCTATTTTCTTATTTGAAGCTAATAGAATTTGTCACTGACCTCTTGGTAACTGACTCAGACCAGTGCAGAGCAATATTGAGAATCCCACCCTTTGCTCTTGGAGATAATTATGAAATTCAAATACTGACATTATAGGTGAATTCAACTTTGTATTTAACCATACAAGTGTATTTAAGAAAGAGATGCATTGTTTTGGGAAAATAAATGTGTTCTCAGTTAAAAAAAAAAAGTTAAAATATAAAGTTCAGTGCTTTTGGACTCAGTCCAAACTCCTCTCTGATAAAATGTTACGCGGGGCTAAAATGTTTGAATTGGGATGACTCAAAAGCACCTACCTTTTTAAATTTGAAAAAGTCATCATACCAATTTGTTATACTGGCTCTACTCCAAGCTTGCACTAGCACTTAACAGCAAAGTTCAAAAGTAGCTTTTAACATTGTTTATGCTGAATGTGCAATTTGAAGGGTTTGGACTTCTTGAGAACTGCCTATTTTGCTTTTAAATGGTACTGTAGTAAATTTTTGTGTTCTTCCTATGGTTCTGTTACTTAGTTTAACAAACTGTCACTTAAATTTCAGGCAGCTATTTTCAAATACATCGCAAGCTTTTCTGCAGAATCAGAGAGTATACAACTTCTTCCAATCAATTTCATCAGAATCTTTGCACACTCACAGTAAGAAATATCCTAGTACTATTTTATATAATGAAAAGTATAAAAAGCTATTCTTGCTGTTGTGCTTAAGTTTTATAATTTTGTGTTCATGTATTATATTCCACTGGTTGTATTTGAACTCCTGGTCAATGAATAGTTTCTTGAGTAGATGCTCATGCTTTTGACAGCGGGAACATGCTATGTAGCATCAGCTTGTGTTCTTTTCTTTCGTTCTTTCTTCTCTGTACCATTATGCTCTTCAAATAGGCTATTAATGAATTGAGTATGTTCAACAGTTTGGCACTTCTTCCTTTCCCAAAATCTTAAATTTTGGAACAAAAAGTTTCAACTGACCCAAAAAATCACATCTGTTTTTTATTTGTTTTCTTTTGTAGATTAAGCATCTGTCTTTATATTTAAACTAAGATTTGTTTTGAGTATATAAATCATGAGATGGCCCTCATTTCAGAACATACAGAATTATGTTCCAGCATTTGCATTGCAGAGGTTTCTTTGGTGGTCCTCTTAACCTTACTTGTGTATTACAAATTGTTTGTGCGACCAAAGCTTGGCTTCTCTGTATGGATGCCTTAGGTTGTAATCTTTGTTTCCACTGAATCTTCTTTCAGTGCATATACACCATGACAGTTGAGGCACTGGCTGTGAGGCCACTGCCTCAGAAGTTGTTGAAGATCTTAGCAAAGGAATTGAATAGACTGGAGGTTCCAAACAGATTGCTCATATTTATTTGGGAAAAAATAGAGGAATGACAGCTGACTTTAGTTTGAAATGATGTGTGTGATCTGTGACAGATATATTCTTTCCATGATGAGACAGAAGCGCTGTGGTTAGGGTAGAAGCTGTAGGTCACTTTGTAACATTTTTTAGTAACACTTAGTACATTCTTACATGGCAGTTTTGTGAGAATGTTAAACTAGTAACAATCAGGGTGATTGTGGAACTGGCTAGAATTCACTGCTGTGAAAATTGATACCTCTGTTGTACTGAAAGGCTGCATGGGGAGGAAAGAGTTTCCAAAGTCCAGAAAGATTCATGTTAACGATGGGCACACTGGACAGCATGTGCATATTTTAGACCGTAGACTACATCTAGTTGGGAAGGACTTGCAAATGCATTGTTGTACATGGTGATAATTTGAAATGGTTTCAAAAAAGAACCAGTGCCAAGTTCCATCAAGATAGAGTTGACTGGGCGGAAATGATCTGCAGGGTAGGTAGATCAGAAAGGTAGAATAGACAAATATCAGTTCTTTTGGAAGTCTTATAGATTACAAAGTGATCGTAAATGTGAGGTTATTTTTATAATAATAAATAATTTGGTACATGAAAGTTCGTGAGGATTTGTCATATCTAGAATGTATGACAGGATGAGGAACTTAATTGTTTAGCAGAGAGGAGGAAGGACTCAAATGGAAGATGATTTAAGTCTTCAGATACCAAACAGTCATATTGTAAAGAGGATGATCTGTTGTCTCTGATGGATAAGACAGAAAGCACTAGGCTTAACTTGTTATGAGGAAGATTAGGACCAGGGGCAGGCAAGAACCTGGTGATTACCAGACAAGTCCAAAGTACTGAGGCAGGTCTGAGGTCAAGGCAGAAAAACAAGTCAGTAGGTCACAGTTAAGAACAGGATCAGCAAGGTGCATGTCCAGGCACAGGTGTGCTGGCAGTGCACCGCAGGCAAGGGCCTGAGCTCAAATGCAGCTCCCAAGCCAAAGGATGGAGGCCCTGGATGAGGCATCTGCCAGTTCTTTTCCCAATAATCACACCCCGAATTGCAAAACTGCAGTGCAGCAGATTGGATCTTCACTGTGGGCAGGTGAAGCCCTTGGGAGAGCAGGGAAGAGTTGCAAAGCCCATTGGCATGATTCAGGCCCTGACATGGAGTTAAATATTAAGAAAACATTTGATGAAGAGAATTAGTGTGATAAATTTAAGCACAGTTGTTTTTCTTTTGAGAAGGGGGGCTGGATGACTTGTCCAGGGTAGCTCACAATCACATTTCCTGTGGTGCAGGCTAATAGAAGCTGTACTAAGACAAAAGTACTCACTCCACCTGTTGCCAAAATCACCTCAGTTAAGTGGCCTGTGAGGGGCTTTTTTATTGTTGGTTTCTGTGTTTTTCTAGGTTTCCTGTTTGGGATTCCTGTAATCCTGCTACTTGTTATTGCAAGTTAGTCTGTAGTGGCATGTTTTGCATGTGGTGACAGTGTTGGGGAAGGAAGCATATGTTTAAGAAAAATCTCATCATAATAGTTGGGACCTCACACTGAATATTCACTAAGCTTAATTATGCCACTATGGTTCCATTAAGGAGGAAATCAATTAGCTCCCTCCTGGTTCATAAATTCAGTTGTTTAGACACTTCTTCAGGTTGGAGTAGACTTTTGATTCCATCATGAGAGCATGATCTCTGGGGATTTAGTATCTTCAGTGCAGATGATATTCAGAAGGATCTTTTTACCAATGTTTCAAGCTCCTAAGCAACAGCTTCCAGGTGCTTTTACCTGCACTAACTTGGAACTGTTTGAGAGGGGAAGAGTAGACTCTTAGTGTTAGATTCATGACCAAACTAAATCCTTTTTCAGAGCGTGGCAGTGGTATTTTTGGAGCAAAACTGTTAATATTATTCCTGCTTATTTTTCATCCTGTCTGGCATAAAAAGGTAAAAATTGTGTGAAGACTGTGCTAAGAGCACTAGAAGACTTTAGTCCAAATTAGGTCTCTTTTGGCATATGAGTGATTCGACAGTGGAGGAGTGTAATTTATTGTAGAAGAATGCTAGTAACTATTGTTGGTCTCCTCCCATTTCCTGTTGTAACACAAAAAGATTATAAAGAAAAATCTTAAATGCAGCATAGTAGGAGTATCTCTAATAATTATCACAATCACAACCTTTTGAAATTGTACCATAGCTTTAAAATTATTTTGGACACTATTTTCTTCAAAATAAAAGTATCTCTTAAGAGCATTTACTCTTGGAGATGGCCTACTTTGAAGGAGGCAACGTTCAAATTGCTGCCACATGCAAACCAGTGAGTTCAGTCTTCCATTTCCCTAGCTTCCAGTTTAGTGCAAGCATTCAGGAACTGTCCAGTTGTTCAAGATCTATAAAGTTACTACGTGAACTTTATTCTCTGCAGGTAACTTACAACCCTCTTTGAAGACGGTTAAGACAGCAGAACACTTCAAGGAGGACAGTTCAGAAGCTTCGAGTCAGGAGGAAGGTAGTTGTGTACTCAAAGGTGGTTCTCTGAGATAGTTTACCACACTCAATTCTGGAAATCATACACCCGACTGATTTCTTCATTGGTATAAAGTGGTACAAAATTGGAATGAAATCTGCTATGCAAATGAAGAATTTTTGTGTACTTTCAGCAGTTTCCTTAAGAGGTTGTTCTATAACTCAAGAAGTGGCAGCATTCATAGACAGCTTGAAGGCAGAAGTTCACAGCTGTGTTGAACAACCAGGAATATATACTTTACAATTTGCTTGAGCCAAGATTATTTATAGACTTCCATATCTTTACCTATTTATTCTTCAGTTACCAGGGTTCAGAGTTAAGTGCAGTATTTCAAGGGTTGCAGACTGTTTTACATTAAATATGCCAAATTTGTTTAGCTTCTAGTTTTACACAGAAAGGATGTTCAAGTTTTCCTCTTCTTATTCTTAACCTATGCTGCTTTGATACTCTGGACCGTTAATAAATTTTGGACTGTAGTGAGTATTGATTACGGTCTGAAAGCTGGTGTTTTTCAAATGCTTCAAAAACAGTTCACATGTGGAAGCAGCAGCCTGGTGGCTGGTCAGTAGTTTCATTCCGAAAGGAACAGCAAGCCAGTTTTGCCTTGTTTTTAGAAGCAAACAGGTATAAGCTCCTGGTAGGTGGAAAGGATGGGCAATGGGACTGACGGGTGAACACAGACCACTGAACACTTTCATATAGTGGCAGCACTCTTATTCTCTTTCGCATTAATAACTGATAAGTGTGCCGTTGAACTTTGGTGCATTCCGTAATCCACATATGCAATTTGAACAGCTTTTTCTTCTGAAAATAATCATTACCATATTCTTTAGAGTTCAGAACACACCGAGTGAATTTACAATATATTTGCTCAAATAGTCTTTTATGTACTGTTCTTAAAAATACATAAATCTCTTCACCTGGTGAAACTACAAATGCATTTCAGAACACCTTTTTTGCCATTTTAGTGAAAGTGTTTACCAGAAGTTTAAAAATAAGGATTTTTTTCTCTGTTTTTTAAACCATCTTTGGACTTACGTGTAGCATTGAGAGGAGTTCAGGCAAAATCATAGCTACCAAGAATACTAAGACCGTCAATAGTTGGAATTAAGGAAAGTTGCTTTTGTTAAAATTTAACAGTTGCCTTAAAGAAAAGGATAGACTATGTCTGTAAAGTTCTTGGTTTTTCTTCACAGACTCTTAGAAGGGTTTGGGTTAGAAGGAACCTTAAAGTTCCAAATCATCTGCCACAGGCAGGGAACTTTCCACTATACCGGGTTGCCTGGAGCCCCATCCAGCCTGGCCTTGAGGCAGTATCTGTTTTTGTCAGATGTAATATGTAGTGAATTTTGAGGTTCAGAATGCAATACTTTAGGTGTAAGACTTGTCTTCGTTTGCTATTCAGAATGTGTGGCATAGTTTTGAGAATAATTTCAGCAGTTCAGGAGAAATTACAAAATGATTTAATTTTTTCTGACTCATTCCTTTCTTCTCTCTCCATTCTTTCATATTGGTGATACTCAGTCATACATTCAGTGCTTAGAATTAAATATAGAGGTGAGCAAACATTAACATTGTCATAGTTTCTCTTTCTGTTTCATTCTTCTGTGAAATGGAAGGTAAAGAGTCTTGTTTATATCCTCTGTACAAACTGATCTGTCTTCTGTGCAACACCTGCTAATTTCAGTACTGTAAATTAAGCCTGGCTTGTTTAATGAAGATGTCTTCTGCTATGTGCCTGGTAGTGATGGAAAGATGAGTTTGCTGGATTGATCTAAAAGATGAAATGGGAATTGCTGTTGAAATTTTGCTTTTTTTTTTTCAGATGTAATGCAACACACAGCAGTTCACAAGAAACATAATGGAAAAAGTCCTGTTGCCAAGTAGGTACTAGGATGTAATGTGACCATGTTACATGTCTGAACTTCTATTTGTTAGTGCATTGAGAGTGTGTGTCCTTCTAGATTAAAGCTTGTTTGTTGGGTTTTTGTTTGTGGTGGGGCATTCTGGTCTTATTTTTATTATTTGGGAGGTTGTAATTAACTTAATCTCTATTAGAAAAATAGTTCAGAAGACCCTGTTTCTAAGTCTAGGTCATTTGTATATCTCTTCTTTCCCAAATTTCGTGAATCTTCACTATTTGAATTGATGTTTAGATTTGTGTTTATAAGATGAGTAGCACAAATCTGTATGGCGTGTGTTTTTTCTATGTGCGCACACCCCCATGCTTATACTGAAAATTTCCAGTGCTGTTGATTTGAAGCTTAAGTAACTTCAAAGAGGACCTTATAGCAGAAGGTAGTACATTCTTTCACTTGTTTACTGCCAAATGCACGCATGCCTTGCTGGTTTATGTCCATTGTAAGTGGAAACAGTTCTTAACCATATTAAAGTAGTTTATATATGCTTTCAGATTCCTCAAGTACCTAAGGTGAATTCACTCATCAATGTATTTTGACCAAAAACTTTGAGTATGTGTGCACATAGTTGTGCAATAATTCAACTAAATTAAGAGAAAAAAATGGATACAGAATTTATTGTGATTTACAATTTTGTTTGGTGTTGATTTATCTGTAAAAGGTATTTATCTTGTGGTGAAAATTTACCTGGAATTGCAATAATTAGAATATAAACATAGCACAGAACAGTGTTGCTTAAGGTCCACAGATCTTTAACAGACAAAATTCTTGTGAACTCACCACAAGACAACTTAGTGGTTTGTGTCTGTTTTGGTTTTTAACTGTTCTACTTTCAACTTATATTTCCTCAAGAAGAAAGTGTCATCTTGACAAAATCTGTGATTATACTGGTGGATATACAGCCTACTACGAAGTCATCAGAGCAGGATCCAAATTTAGTAGCATATAGTTATTAATAAAGAAATTGTCTTTTTCCTATTCACTGTATAATGAATTACACTAAGGCAGACTGTAGTTTAGGATCTATCTTTCAGGTAGGAAAGAGAGGAACAGACCTTTCCACAAAGTTCTGTGAGGGAAACTTCTTTAGCTAACTATTATTTTCTGTTTATGTAAGAGGAGAAAACGTGTTTACTCCTTGACTGCTTGGAGGTCTGTTAGTCCTCTCCAGTTTGCGTTATGTGTCTGTCTCCTTAAAATCTGTGCCTGTTGTTTATGGCTTGTAAAGAAATGGCACTGAATGAAACTTTTCTGTTTTAAATATGCATAAAGCTGTTTAGAGTCACAAGTAGTTCATCTCAAAAAGCATTGGTACGTTGTGCATCTGTCTACCTCTTGTTTTCATTCAGTATTGCAGCCTTACTCTTGAAAAGTCCAAAAATTCACTGGTAGGAATGAGATCACACATACAAAATAAAAACTTTAGTAGTATCACAGTTTCCATGGAATGACTGCAAATTTGGCAGTGAAATCATTTACCTCCACTTGGCAGAAGCTTCTAAAGTGACCTTGCTTCTGTCTTTGCAATCAGGGGCTTATGTCTGCCTTTTGGGACCTTCTTGGGTTCTTGTAATTTTCTTAAATTATTTTTTTTTATATTCTATCATGTATCTTTTAAGTAGCTTGAGCCCTTACTCGCAGAGGTATTTGGTAAGTAGCTACTGGAACTTAAGCATGTCTTGTGCTTTCAAGTGAGCTGGATTTCTGCCATCAGGGAACTGAGTAACATTTCATATTGCTGTAACCTTCAGGAAGCAGCTTGCCAACAGCCCTGAATTAAAAGACACCTTCATTTATCAGCATAAGTATTTAGATAAGAATTTAAAAGTGTTAATGCCTTTTTTCTTTTTTTCTTTTGCATCCAGCCAGCAGTAAGGCATGATTTTGTATGAGACACGAAAAGGTTATAGGTCCCTGTGCCCTACTGACTGTCAGAATCCTGACTGTTTTTCCAGCAGCTTTTGTTGAGCAGTGGTCTCAGACCTAGTTAAATATTGCTTCTGACCAGCTGCTGTAGACCAAAGCTTCAGTGGAAATCATTACGAAGTCCAAAGTAAATGCCAAGTGCAACTCCCAGCAGTACTCAAAACTAGCATTCCGGAAGGTAAAAATGCAAAGCAAGATTAGTATTTTGAAATTGAAACAAACACAGCTGCAGTGTGATCTGTAGTAACTGTGTGCTCCTTTCCTTAAATATCTCATGAATTCTGAAATAGGGATTACAAAGTAATTCCAGCTTTGTCATTAATGAAAAGGAAGGAAGAAAGAAGATTAATTCAGAATACATTTCTATCTGGAAAATTTCCACACGTCTGGTATGAAAATAGCAAAGTTTTTGTGTGTAGAAATATCCAGAGAAACTCTTCCCTCCATTACTGTTTTCTACAAATTCTGTTGTTCTGAATTTTACATCAAATTGTAGTAGATAGTAGACAAATGAAAAAAAAACTCCAATTATGGTCAGATCATAACTTTAGAGCACAAGAACTGCTGTAATTTACATCTTTTAAATCTCTTGAAAATTCGTAGGGTTTTCTGAAAGCAAAATTTCCCAACATGATGCGAAATACGTATGTTGGTAAGAAAAGCCTGCAGGTTTGTTCACATCAGCATAACTTCTGGGGCTTTTTTTTTCTTTTCAGCAGCACTAGCAGTGCAAAATGTTCTTCACTGGATAGCCTTAACATACAGCACTCAGAGCAGAATGGGGTAATGGACTGGAGAAGGAAAAGCTGTATTGTCCAGCAGCACCCAGAGCACTGTACTAACCTACTTGACCAGGTGTGTTGCTGTTTTTTCTTCAATGCCGTATTCTGAGACACTTGAGAAGACTGTCCACTACACATGATGAGATTTAGCTTTAAAAGATGAAAAGCCCTCCTAAAATTGTACAAAATAAGTGCTGAAGTTGCTACTGACTTACCTTGATTAGAAAACCCCTCATAATTCCTTACCACTGTCTCAGAAAGCTGAATATTTTGTTTATGAATTTGTAAATAAAATTCTCCAGCAGAATATAAGTAATCAGAAAAGCCTAATGTTAATTTCTAATCAGGCACTTTCGTGTTACTGTAGCATTGTCATCAGAGAGGATTCCAGAATGCTTGGGCAATTTCTGTTATTGCAAGGAACAAACTAGAAACTGTATTAGTAGCTAAACTATATTAGTGCTACAGTAGGTACAATAGGTTAAACATATTTTGTCTTACCTGCATTATTTAAGTATTAATCTTTGAAGAAAGCTAATAGTTGAATGCATATACACTTTTTTGTGAGATTTGTGTCTCTGCAATGCTCAATCTCATTGTGAATATAGGTAATCAGAATAATTATTTATAAATAAAATGATCTACTACTGAAATTAGGAAAAGGAGGGTTGCTCACTGCTTATATATGAAAAACCCAGAATGTTAGAATTGCTTGATATTACTCTTATGTTGGTTATTGATTGTTACATGTGGAATAGCAAGCCAAACAAAAATAGTTTTCTTATTTCCTAAGGCAGGGTAATGAATTGAGGTTGGCTTCTAAACATGAAATGGTAGGCTGCATCAAAGCTTGAAATACTGCAAGATTGAACCAAGGAAAAAGTTAATTTCCTAAAGCAGAGGAAAAGCTATTTAAAGGAAGTCCAGATACAGTGATTTGGACAGAGATTATTTCAGAGTTTTCATAAATTTTACGTCCTTGCCAAATATGAATTGTTAATAACAGCTAGAAATAGCATACCTTAAAAATTGTGTAGGTCCTGTTTTTTTCTTATGTGCTTGTATGTTGTATTCTAGAGTTTCGTTTAGCAGCTTAAACCTCCAGTTTAAGGCTAGGTACCTGCTTGTCACTGTGTAGAAATAATTTGTCACATGTACTTCCCACCCCCAACTATGAAATAATTCCATTTACATCAACAAATTTTGTAGCTCCTTAAGCCTGGTGATTGATCTTTTTAGCAGGTATGTGATGAAATGCATTTGTTTTTATCCTCTGGAGGAAGAACAGCATGCAGACAATAATTTGATTGATATCTCTGGCATATTTGCAAGCAGCAATTTGCTGAGTGTTTTGCTGATACTGGTGTAAACACAAGACACGATGCATGATTTTACAGGCTCAGATGCACTGAACAAGGGGTTGTTTGGGTGGTTGTAGCACCTGTGAGCGCACTAATCTTGGACTTGTGGACCTGTCGGTCCGGAAATCTTGGCTTTCATAACACAAATTCTGTTGTTTGACTGGCATCTTTGTATTTTGTGTCTAGCACACAGTGGAAAAACGAAGTCTGTCTACAGTAAGCAAGAAGAAAGGAAAGCCACAGCTGGAAAAGTAGGTTTCCAATGTAACCGGTAATCCAGAAACAAAGTGTAATGCATTCACTCTGATAAACAGAGTCTGCAATCAATTAGGTGCTTTCATTTGCTATGGTGGGACAAGAGCTGACATAGTGTGAGGCTAGGCTACATAAAAATCTGTATTTTATATTCTGTAAAGAAGTAACTTGGAAAATAGAATTTAGGTGAATGCATTTATTTCTCAAAATATCACTTGTCATTTAACAAAAAGATGGAGTGGAAGTACATTCTTAACCAAATTGCCTTTTTCCCTTCTTATTTATTTGAATGTTAAAAAGTATAAAGCTGTCCAAAATATACTGAAAATCAAATGAGGGTTGATGACAACCTTTAACATTATGTAGTGGGTGGTAACTGGCTGAAATGTCTTATTGAAGATAATTTGCACATCAAAGGGCTTCAGAACTTCCTGCAGGCTACACAACTCTGCACTGTGAGAAGTGAAAACACTTCCACTCTTACCTAATACTCTGCCTATTTCCAAGTTTCTGTCATTTTGTTACTCTGTACCCAGATGCTTTTATGTTAGACTGGTGTAGGGCTGCATTACAGGCATCAGCTTTCAAAACTGACTTTACTGTCTGCTGCACCATTTCCTTTTCCGTGTCTTTTCTTATATAGATCTTTATTCGTAGTGTTTAGTAACACTGCTTGCAGCTTAGTTCCTGGTATATTGCATCTCTATTTAATTGTTTATTATCTAAATTTGTTGTTATATCTGTTAAATACACATTTCTGGCCCGGAATCACTGCCTTTGTTTCCAGTGGCGTCCCATGTTCATTCATGGTTGGTTATTTGTGCTCATGCATTTGCAAAAAAGCCATGAAATTATTTACACAGGGAGAAAACAAAGAAAACTGACTGCAGGTTGACTAACAGGAGCAATGGAGTTCGAGTTGCAGCATCACAGCACATCCGTACTGGGACAGCAAAAGGTAAGGTGCTTTTTCCAAAGCTGTTAGTAAGAAACAGAACTTGCAGATTTATTCGAGGTCTTCTGTAAAGGGGAAAGCACAAGTCTCAAAAATGTTCTGGTGCAAGTCAGCATATTGGCAGTCTAATCCGTGCTTTGACTTGCTGTATAGAACACACTAGACTCAGTCTTCTGTATCCAGTTGCTTGGGGTGTGTCTCTTCATGCATAGGTGGCAAAATACTGGCAAAGTCTCCATAAGTTGGCTTATGGGGCAGAGTAATTGCAGAAACAGCTACTGTTGGGCTACTTCTGCGTGAAATTTAGCAGTCTGAGTGTGTGGAGATGGAGCATCTTGCCATTAGTGTTCTCTTTGCAGCCTACTAGTTTCTTCATCTGTTGTGTAATGGCCCACAAGGAACCTGTGTAAAACCTGTCGTATGAACCATTGATGAACTGAAGTGTTTAAACCGAGTGACCACTGAGCTACAACACAGAACTGTGTATGCTGCCTTAGCAGGGTTTTGAGGTTAGGGTAATCCTAAATGTAGTGTCTAGGCCAAGGCTTGTGTACATCGGTCAGTTGTAAGACAAAATTATATTTGTGTTCCTTTAGTAAACTAAGTCTCCAAGGTTTATTACAAATTTCTGAAGGTTTCTGCTACCCATTGATTTTGCCATCCTGATGTTTTCTAAATTCCCAATGTCGGTTGCGACCTTGCCTCTATAATATGTAATTCTCATGACAGAAGGTTGACAAAGAGTTTGCCTTTTTCTACACCACCTAATTCGCATTAAGTGTTTAAAGGACTCTTTAAAAGTGACTTGTCTTTCTTTTGCTTCCACTTGTGATACAATCTTGATTAAGCTTTCATTCTTTCTTCTCATGGCTTCTTACCTTGGAGAGTTCCAGCTGGATCCCATTCTGAATTATTGGCATGTTTTATGGGCAGGTGTTTTTACCTTCTACAAACAGCATTTGACTAAAACTTTAAGAATTCATGGTCCACAAACTTAGCAAAACTAGAACAATTTAGGAAAGCTATAGTTAAGGGCCATTAAGCAGAAAACACACTGTACAGCAGAGCTTTGCTGCATGCATTTCTGATTGATTACTGCTTTTGTTGTCAGGCAAAGTGCACTGAGCTTTCATGAAGTGATGATGACTTTAGGAGGTGATGCAGTGGTGCGTAAGGGGAGACCTCACCACTCTCTACAACAACCTCAAAGGAGGGTGTAGACCAAGGTGGGAGTTGGTCTCTTCTCCCAGGCAACCAGCAACAGGACGAGAGAACACAGACTTAAGCTGTGCCAGGGGAAGTTCAGGCTAGACATTAGAAAAAAAGTTCTTCACAGGAGGAGTGATTGGGCATTGGAATGGGCTGCCCCAGGGAAGTGGTGGAGTCACTGTCCCTGGAGGTGTTTAAAAAAAGACTGGATATGTGGCACTTGGTGCCATGGTTTAGTTGATAAGTTGGTGTTAGGCATAGGTTGGGCTTGATCTCAGAGGTCTTTTCCAACCTAGTTGATTCTCTGATTCTGCAAAGCTAATAGGGAATACTTTTCCATAGGAGTTCTGTTTGCTCACTACCCACCACTCTACAGATATGAAACTGCCTCCTGGTGACTGTTGGCTGGTTCGAAAAGAAGCTGTAACCCACAGAGTCTGGAAGCCATTAAGTCTTGCTCAGAGATGAGCTTTCAACCCCCATATAAACATCAAAATGTCTTTTGAGATACTTAGTGGAGACATAGTCTAAGGAAAAAAATTCATGTTGCAGTTTGAATCTCTGCCTAGGTTTATATATCCAGGCTTGGTTTGAAATACCCTATTTTGAGTCTGTAATTCTTAACTGCATCGTGTTTCCTTCATTTTTTCCTCTCTATTTTGAGCTTCTCTGAAGCATCAGTTAGTTACAATGGTAACTTTTAAGGCTTGATACTTTGTGAGTAGCACTCTAGACTCCGGCTCTCAGTGATCCCAGGTTCACACTGAGGCTCCAGTTATATTAGATGTTCAAAGTACTTGTTAAAGTAATTTAAGCAATTATTGGTTTAATCCAGGAAATTATTCCAAGAATTGAAGCATTAAGGCAGCTTTTTGATGACCAGCTCAACCTGTTAAACTTTCAGTAGCAATAAAAAATAGAAAAAATATTTTATTTATAAATTATTATTATTATTATTAGTGTTCCAATTTTTGTCCTGAAGTTTTGCTAACCAAGGTTTTGAGGGCTGGGGTTTCCAGGTAGTGTCTGTCATAGATTATCAGAGAGGGTGAATTTGTCATTCTTCTTCCCCTCTGAGGCTGAACTTGAAAGCCAAACAATAGTAGCTACCCACCGTGAAAGCTGGTTTCTAGCAAACGAGTGTCCCGTGATCCATTCAGAATTTAGAAAACAATTTACCACTTTTTCAGTTCACCTCTTTTTCTTTAAACAGGATTTGTTGATAGAGTTTGGTTAAAGCCTGTTCTAGAAGAGTGAGTTGTGACGTGGTGCATTGTTTTGACATGTCCCGCTGAGTTAGCTTTCTGCCTGTGCTGGTATCACTGAGGAGCGCTGCAGCTCTGCAACGGAAATGTTGGATTGCTGCCGTTCAGAGGAAATTAGTGTTGTAGTACAGTCTGGTATAAACATCACAGGAATCATTAAGGATCATCACTCTTTTCACTGCTTTGCATAAATACCAATTTTCAGTATCATCTTTGACACCGAGGATTCGGTCATCACAAATTTAGGGACGAGACCATTCCTGAGTGCTGGCAGTGGAAATGATAGGAATACAGGGGACAGATGCAATTAAGTAGGAACACACAAAAGTCTCAACTAGCATGAGATGTGAGAAAACCAAAATAACCTCACTTCTATACACTGAGATCAAAAATAAAACTGACAACTTTTATTTTTAGATCTGAATTTGGACGCTGGATCTGGTCATGATACATGTGGAGAAACATCATCTGAAAGTTACAGTTCTCCTTCTAGTCCACGACATGATGGAAGGGAAAGCTTTGATAGTGAAGAAGAAAAAGACAGAGGTTGTATTTATGGAGAGTGTGCATGAATGCCTTTATTCCTAGACTGATCTCTTTCTTGCACTAATTTTAGTTAGTTTTTCAGTTTGATTAGCTACTTTGTTTTCTGAACTAGCCACAGAATATATTTTGGTTTTGGATTTCATAGCTGAGCGGTTTGAGGTCGTCTAGCACTGTTGAAATACCACTGAGTTTTAGGTTACTGAATGTATGTAGTAATTTTTTGGCCTCAGTGGTATAGCTCTCTTGAGAAATTTCCACAGTACAATAACGTGGAAAACTTTGGCTTGAAAAGGGCTGGGTTTATATGAAATTATGTGTGGCATGTCTGGGAGCTCCGTTTTTTTGTACTGACAGTTTGCCACTCCTTCCAAATTTAAGTAAGCTGTGTTAATGTCTTTCTAGACAGATGCAACTTCCTAATTCACTCTGTCTCCTACTTTTCACATTTGCAGATACACAGAACAGTGTATATACAACAGTAGCTAGTTGGGCAGGTGGATATAGGCAAGTCATGAAGATGAACCTAGCTTAATTTGGGTGAATGAAAAGAATATCGAAGTTGTCGCAGTTTGGAAAGACATAACTATCACTCGTGTCATCAAACTCAATAAGTTTTATATGGGTAAATGAGTCCAGGGCATGATTCTCTATTGCTTGAGATTCATTCTTCTGACTGACAAATGCTTTTGTCCCCACAGATACAGATAGCAATTCTGAGGACTCTGGGAATCAAAATACAACCAGGTTTACAGGCTACAGTGCTGTCAGTTCATCAAATATGAACAAATCATCTGCTCAGATCTCTTCAGTGAATAATGAAAATGGGAGCCTTTCAGAAGATCCTTTGAATGCAAAGTTTCAGCATATTTCCTTCATGCCTGCCTTACACTGTGTGATGCACAGCGCTGCCCAAAAGCCTGAAGCAGTTGTCCCACCACCCATATCTGCAGATGGCAAAACGATGGGAATGCTGGTTACCACACCCGTCGCTGTCTCGCCAGTGAGAGAGTCTGCGAATTCCCCTCCTGCGGGAATGGGCCCGGTGACCTCTGGTGAACCTGAGAAACGCCTTGAGCTGATGGCTTCCCCTTTGCCAGTCCCATCCTCTTTCCTTCCACATTCTGTCCAGCCTGGTAGCCCTGCTTTGCATTTGGCAATACATAGGTTGAAAATCCCCTCTCCACAGGGATCATCAGAAAGTTGCACAGTTAATGGACCACAGCAGCCGACAGGAAACTTAAGTATTGGATCACCAAATACTGCCTTTATCCCAGTCCACAATCCAGGTAGTTTCCCAGGATCCCCAGTTCCTACTACAGATCCCATCACAAAACCTGCATCCCAGGTGGTAGGACTGAATCAAATGGTGCCTCACATTGAGGGAAACCCAGGAGCAATCCCTCAGCCTACCAATCTCAAGGTAGTTCTTCCAGCAGCTGGTCTCTCCACAGCAGCACCGCCACCTCCACCAGCTTCATACGCTTTGCCAGGCAGCCCTCACGCTACCAGTGTGTTGCCCAACCAGAATACAAATGTGCTGAGCACTGGAGCAACTTCCTCACCACCTCAGTCCGCTGGCCTCGGTGTTGGTCAGGTCCAGTCCACTGTTCCTCCTGCGATCCCGACACACACGCCAGGCCCTGCCCCCAGCCCAAGCCCCGCTCTAACACACAGCACTGCACAGAGTGACAGCACATCCTACATAAATGCTGTTGGGAATAATAACACTAACGGGACGATGTTACCTCCGCAGCAGTTGGGGTCTGGCCCTTGCGGTTCTTGTGGACGTAGGTGTAGCTGTGGGACCAATGGCAGCCTTCAAATTAATAGCTATTTTTATCATAACCCACTTCATGGACAAGTCTACAGAGTTCCATCTTTCTTCACTCTGCCATCACTTTGCAATGGCAGCTACCTCAATCAAGCACATCAAAGCAATGGAACACAACTTCCGTTCTTCCTGCCTCAGTCTCCGTATGCAAACGGGCTTATGCATGACCCAGTGATGGGGAGCCAAGCCAACTATGGTATGCAGCAGATGGCAGGATTTGGGAGGTTCTATCCTGTATATCCAGCACCTAACGTAGTTGCCAACACAAATGGGTCAGGACCCAAGAAGAATGGGAACGTTTCATGTTACAATTGTGGTGTAAGTGGACACTATGCGCAGGACTGTAAGCAGTCATCCATGGAGGCCAGTCAACAAGGTAATCATGATAACTCCCAGCGGACTTGCTTTTGAGTTTAGCAGTTTCTCTTTACCTTTCTGAATGTGCTGTTTCTGGTCTTGCAGAAAGGTGTGCGTGCGTGTGTATGTTTTGTGTAAATGGTTGTGCACTAGTGACCTGCTCTAAAACTGCAAAGTATCCTATCTCTGACTGAAAATCTTGTAGAACAGTGCGAGGGAACGGGGTTCACAGCGTGAAGTTGAAAATGGGTATGATTCAGAGCTGGAAAGTCAAATGACACCAGTCCTAAATGGTCATTCTTTTTTCACCAGTTTGGTTTTGGCATTATGTTGAGACTTGCATGTTGTTTCAATTTTCCCATTCCCATTCAGTGGGGTGCTTTTTGAGAGAATTCGTTGGCAAAAAGTGAAGGATATCAATTAATGTCTATGATATGACCTTGGGTTCCTAAAACTTAGGAGAACTGAAAGAAAAAACAATAGACTGGCCGCTTGATATTTTTAAGTTTTCTAGGGCTTACCTTTGCACAATCAGCCATCCTTCTGTGCCCCGTCATGCAATACACTTAACTTTTCAGACAAGTTGCAGCAAAAAGGCAGAAACCGATTGGAACTAAATATAAAAGGAATAGCTTCCATCTCTCTCTCCATCCAGAAGAGTGGGGAAAATATAGGGTTTGCATCGAGCATAAACTTTTTTTGATTCTTGCCCCTGTTCCCATTCTGACTTTAGTAGTTTGATTGGACCAGAACAGGAAAGATGAACCTTGATGGGGACCATCTTTTCTTTGCATTTTTCCAGTAAAGCTCTAGTCCTATATCTACACTCTGTATCTTTTTTTAAACTAGCAGTTCTAGCAAGAGGATGAAAGAAAATAGGATAAAGTCTGAGGACGTACTTTAAAAGGACTGGAGGATGATAGTGCCTTTTGAAGAGCATGTCCATTTTGATACCTTGTAGTGGTTTTGTAATCCATTTTAATTGTGAGCAGTGACTTAGTAGTTCTCTTTCCTGTTTTAGGCACTTACAGACTGAGATACGCACCTCCCCCTCCCCCTTCCAATGATACCTTGGATTCTGCAGACTGAAACAAGTAAACATTGCCTACTTAAACTGAAGCTTGGGAAACTGGGGGAAGGTGTGTGTGGGAGGGGGAGGTTGGGCTTGTGTTTTGGGACATTCCCGGTTTTATATTCTTTTGGAGTTTTTCATTGCTTTTGCACCTCTGTTCCGTACAAAAGAAGAAAGCTGAGTCCCTGGTCTCCTCCTGGTTCTACAAGAGGCTTGCGTAATGCATGTAATTCACACACACAGCCAAACAATCAGACAGAGCATTCGAACCATGCTTTTGCACTGAAGACTTGAGACATGTGCAATGTTTACTGCAGTTTAAAAAAAAAATTCCTCTGACCTCTGACATCACTGGTGGAGCAGCCATATGGTGAAAGAAGAAACTTGGTCATGTTCCCCACCACAATCTTCTTCCCTCCCTCCCTGTTCTCCTTATGCTGCTGTTTTCTTTTCTTTCCCTGGTTGTCCACGTGGATTCGTTGGACTTGCATGAGTGTTTAGCAGTTCATACAGACCCTGCCCATACTCTAAATTTAATGCTCATGAATTGAGGGGAGATGTTCAAACATCCTATTAGCAGAGTCCAAAGGAAAACAGGATACTGTATGTGTACTATACCTGATAATAATACAGATACGCAGCTCTCGAGAGGCCCAAACAAATGAAAATATATAGAGCAGGAAGGGGCTGAAACTGTGTGGACTGGAACAGATTTAGAAAAAAGAACGAGCTTAAATTGACAGATTTTTCTTCCCTTGTAGCTTTTTAGCCTGTATGTTCAGCAACAAAGGTGAAAAAAATGGTATGAATGTTGTACTCAGTGTGTTTGCATTTGTAATGAAAGTTGACAGCATTTTTTCCTTTTTTAAAGCTATTCTACATCGTGTCAACACAGAATGAACATTACTTGATTGAATATTTTTTTCCTAAACTATTACAGTGTTGCATTGTACTTAGAATGTAAATGTTTTATTTCAAACTGAACAAAAGCTATGGTTTTCTACAAAATAGTCAGGTATTAGTATTAGAACCTGTCTACCAAATAGAAAAGTCACTATTTTATAACAATTTACCACTATGCGTAATTACGTTATAATGTGAAAGACTGAAATGAGTGTTAAGATGGTATTAAACATGTCAGTATCATGAGTAAGTAAGTTTAATGCTGCTGTATTTTTTATTTTATTTTTAAAAGCCAATATATGTACTAAATTGCTTCCAGGTAATATTTGATTTCCTAAAGTGCACTGAGGTTATCTGGAAGACGAGTGTGTTTTTGACTGCTGCATTCAACACCGATGAACAACTACCACTGTATATCCATAGGGTTTGGCATTCCTCACAGTTCATGGCAGAAATGTTTTTTCTTAAAATCAGACCCAGTGTCCGGTAGAGGGATGAAATAAAAATCAGTCTTTGGTTCAGCCATCTAATAAATTGCTAAACAAACAAAAAACTTGAAGAAAAAAAAAAAGCTTGATTACTACATTTCTTCATAGGTAGCATTTATATTTATAGCACCAGTGTACATTTTGAAACTTTTTTCTTGGAGGGGGGGAAGGGGAGGGAGGTAGATGAAAGCTTTAATTTAAAAAAAAAAGTTTAAGTAGTAAATGAAAATTATTTTGATTAAAATTTTTATTTGATCTGGGTATTTTTGGACCACTTGAAATGAATGAACTGCGTTTGAGTTGAAGTGAGGGTGTTAAACCACCAATGGACTTGTATTGTGAATTACCTGCCAGTTGTACTTTATGGAACTTATTTTATGATTTAAAATACTGTACTGTAAATAGGAGGTATGTTACCTTCTCTTTATTTGTATGTTTACCATATACTTTGATATTTGAAATGTACTGGAAAGGTCACTTATATTTCTAGAAGAGATTGGATTTTATGCAACCTTTTTCCTTGAATTAACAGCAATAAAAAAAAAGAAAAAAAGTACCTGTGTGCATGTACTGTCCTTTATCACTGAGAATGATGAACCACTGCTGCTGGGTATAGGGATGGGATCGTGGAGGGTTTTGGCAAGCTACCACTTTGGTTGGAATTTGTCACTTTTGAGACAAAGCCCAAGAGTATTTGACTTAAACTGAGGTCAGTCTTGTGTCTGAAGTCAAGGTACTGTTGAACTTGACTGAAGTCAAGTTGATTTAAACTTCTTTAAGATATAGTAGATCTCTTGGTAGAAACAGGTCGTCCTTCTGTGATAGACCCAGGACTTGGACCTCACCTCTTTCAGAGGTCTGTCCTCTGAAAGGTAAGCCTATCCTAACCTGATGGCTCCTGGATTTGGGCTAAAAGCCAGGGTTAAACATGTGGGGTTTTTTTTACTGCCATGCAAATAATGTATCACCTATTCATGTAGTGACCAGAAAGTGAGATCTTCTATTTCTAAAGTAGAGGGAAGGGCAACAGGAGTTGCTGGGAGTAGGGAAGAAGCTTAGAAAAGTTAGCCCGATTGCAGAGCAATTGAAGGGTGTGATAGGAATGCAGTGTCTGGATGTGCTTGGGGTGTACTTGGGAAGAGAAAGGTACTGAGGACTCTCATCTCACACTGCTGTAAAGACAGTGTTTCTAATTCCTACTGCTTAGCTGCAGCATGTCTATGGAGCCAAGGACCACAGACTATCATGCATTTTTACCCCAGATTACTCCCCAGAACAACCGCCTTCTGGAGAAACCAGTTGAGGTGATGAGGAGGCTGAAAGTTGCCCATGAACCCAACCTCTCTTTTCCAGGCAATTCCCATATTTGTGGTGCGGTATTGAACCCAGGAGTCACACAGACACTATCACACAGCTTTCATTGCTGCGAGTGCCCCATGTCCCTTCCCTGGACACAAAGGAGTGCCAACACCTGTCCAAGGAGTTTGTAAATTGTGATGCTACTCTGAAAATGCCATCTGCTACTTACAGTGCCATCTTGCGGTGCTGGTACACTTGTTTGCCTCTGTGCTGCAAGCAGCACTGACTTTGACAGACCCTAGCTGGACTCAATTCAAAAGTGTAAAAATACGTACCCTGTGGCTCAGCAAACAGCAGAAACTCCTCATGCTTCTGGTGCTTGTTTTGCTGGAGACCTGACAGCACTTGTAGCTGGCTGTCCTCTCTGGCTGCACCACTGCTGACTGTGCAATCAGATTTCACTCCAGCTGCAGCTCCAGAGATGCTCTCTCCTGCTGGGTGGCTTGGAAGCTGCTGAATGCCTGAAAGATAAATGAGAAAATCCCACTAGCTGGTTGGCCTGAGCAGCTATCCGAGCTGTCCAGGAGTGACTCCTGAGTACTGCACTGCTCCTGGTTTGCAGTGCTGCTCTGGATTGGAACCATTTGGTTCCTAAAGCTGGAAGGAAAAATAAGTGATGAGGCAGGCATGGAGAGGATTGGAAGGAGGGAGCATCAGAGAGTGTGATGATGCACGCTGCAGCTGAACAGATGGCCTCATTTTCCCAGCTAAGCAAGCTTAAGATGGCAGGGATGGTCTAGTGCCTAGGTCTTGGCTTAGCTGATACTACAGGAGAGGTGAAGGAACAGAGCGTGTCTGTGTTGTGCTGAGGCAGAGGGGAAGTAAAAAGGTGGGGAAGGGTACACTGAGAATGGCAGAACTTGACTGGTGCCAAGCTACTTCAGTTTTAGAGAGGCAGAAGTACCATTGTAGTTTGTTTCAGCTTTGCTTATGTTGTGAGCCTCTGGAGGTGTGCTGGCCTGGGACTCCTGAGGCTGCCCTCCTGAAGTAAGTTTGCCTAAGTTCTGTGCACACAAAAAAGTAGCTTTGGGCAACAGAGCGTTCTGCTCAGGGCTGGTAACTGCAGCTGCTGGAGTTGGGCACAACATATATAAATGCCGTATGGACTGCCCTTGTGCTTGGGGGGAAGAAGAGGTGTCCTAAAGGCACAGTCATGAGTTTATACTATAGCTCAAGTGCTGTCTCAGTTTCGTGGAACTAACCTATTGTCCTGTGCTCCTTGCATGAGGGAGGAAGGCAAAGCACATCTTGGAGCATTATGCCGGGGGAGCATGTTGCCTCTCTGCCCATGGCTGCATTCTTCGACCACTGATCGGAGTAGAGAAACAGGGTTCTCATTTTGGACCAGCTTTTGAGCTGACAGCATCAGACAGAGCCAAATTAAACTGTACATTTTGGTAGATAAGAGATCAGAATGTATGAACACTTGTATTTGCTCAGGCTGAGAGGCCAGCTACGCCTGCAGTCTCTCACCGTCATTGATCAGTAGCGGATTCTTCAGAAGAAAGTACTTGTAATACAAAAAAGAGAAAAAGACAAGTGGTAATTATTGCAAACGTTGCCTAGCAAAATAACGAGTGTCAGGTTCATCCTCACAATAGGTGGCAGCATAACTCCACCAGTGGAATACATGGGAACTTCCGATGTACCACGTAAGATCACAGAAATCACACAATTTTCTGAGTTGGAAGGGTCCCACAGGGATCATCAAGTCCAACTCCTAAGGATTCAAACCCACAACCTTGGTGTTATTGGGACCATGCTTTAACAACTGAGGTAATCTCAGATGCTTCAGCTTAACTTGATTTTAGCATCTTCATGCCATCTAAATAAACTTTGATTTGTGATTTTGTAATGCTCGTTTCTGCTGAGTTTTCTCGTGTTTATATATTTTCTCACATGATGAGCATACTACTTGTTGTCTCGCAAAAAAAAATAAGCATGGTAACTGTGTGGCCAGCAGGTTGAGAGAGGTGACTCCCCCCTCTACTCCTCTGTGGTGAGATTCCAGCTGGAGTACTGTGTCCAGCTCTTGGACTGCTCCCCAACATAAGAAGGATGTGGACCTGCTGGAGTAAGTCCAGAGAAGGGCCATGAAAGGTGATCAGAGGGCTGGAGCGCCTCTCCTATGAGGAAAGGCTGGGAAAGCTGGGATTGTTCAGCTTGGACAAAAGTAGGCTCTGGGGAGATGTTATTGTGGCCTCTGATACTCTGATACTTCCTGGGTCCCTACCAGGGAGGTGGTTTTAAACCAAAAGAAGGATAATTTAGATTAGATCTTAGGAAGAAATTCTTTACTTTGTGGGTGCTAAAACACTGGCATGGGATGCCTGGAGAGGAGGTAGGTACCCCATCCCAGGAAACATTCAAAGTCGGGTTGGATGGGGCTCTGAGCAATCTGATCTAGTGGAAGGTGTCCCTGCTCATTGCAGGGAGGTTGGATTAGATGACCTTTAAAGGTCCCTTCCAACCCAAACCAGAGCTAAAATAGCCCAGGTGTCATAATGAATATTGAAGACCCAGAGAATTGCAGCCAGATGTGAAAGCTGTGTCTTAAGAACTCTTGAGGATTAAAATGGTTCTGGATACTTGCATTCACAATGAGGAATGCTTTCTGAGCACTGTGGAGCTTTTTTTTTTTTTGATAGTAATTCCTGAGGCAGTCTGGTTATCTTTGAGGGTAATGTCTCTTACTTATCTTTCTCTACTTAGCCTAAAGGTCCACAGATCAGACATTTATCTGGAATATCTCATGCTCGGGAACATTTTGCCCAAGAGACAGAACATAATAAAACTAGTATTTTTAATATTGGTATGTGTTCCCTGACTGGTGTAAAGGGTCACTGTTACATCAATTAGTCAACAACACAAGGTACAAGAGCACAGGCTGAAAAAAAGTGCTGAACTTGGTAAAAGGAAAGCTGTATCTTAACCACTTGTGCATTCATCTTAGAACTTTCCTCTGATCTAAAATGTCCATTTTTTATCGACTTTTAAAGTATGCTTTTTTTCCTGAGGCAGAGGATGTTGAAGATGGATACAAAGATAAGAATTAACTCCTACCAATGCTCATTGGTGCGACTACGGAAAGATGGGGATTGTTGCTTTAAAACTTACTTGCCACTTAGCTTTGGTATTAAAATACTGCGTAGGAACTTCTTAGAAAAAAATGATGGGATACATAATAGAATATAAAATAGATAATAAAATATTACATAAAAATACATCTTATTTTACATAATTTGTAGCTTGATGCCATTTCAACGGCTTCAGATTTTTTTCTTGTTTTGACCAAAACTAAGATTTGAAACTGATGGCATGTCTAGGCTGAGTAAATATAATGTATAAAAGTAATTTTGTTGCTATCAGAATGCTCCTTTCCTTTCTTTAAAATGTTTTTTACAGGATATGCACATGCCCCAGCAAAAAAGCAGACAGCTTAGCAGTGGCAAGACTTCTGGATGAAAACATCGTGGGACTTATTTTAATTGCTCCTTTAAGACCAGATTGGCTCTGAGGTACATCTTCACAAAGACTCCTGGGTATTTCACACCAGGCATGTAAATCCTGGGCTCTGTCAGCATACAAAATAAAGATCACAGATGAAAAGAGCAGTAACATGAGGAGAGGAGGGCAGGGGAAAGCAACGGCAGCACCAAAAAAATAAGAACAGGCATTGTGGTGAGACAATTTCCACACATCACTTGATTTCTTACCACAGCTCAGATCAATTTCATAGCACAGAACTTCAAAGAGCAACTGCATCAATTTGGTACAAAACCAGCTGAATTCCACATGTCACCACAGTGCAGTTGACCAGATCAGACACATAAGAGAGGAGATGGGCCCTGCCAGCAATCTGCATAGGACTGAGTTATGTGGCCATGGGACAGACTAGAACAATACATTTAAAACCTTACAGTGTTCATAATTGTTATTGCTACACAGAACTAGCTAAGACACTCTTCTGGGTGTTGTCTCCCTTTGATTTGTTTCCCATTTCTCATTTATGTGTTTGCCTGGGGTTTTTTTCATCTCACTTTTGCCCTGGTTAGCCTTTCTAAGTCTCTTTCCCATGCGTGCTAAAACCATGCACATGATGAAGGTGTCAGAGACTGTAATGTTATGGTTCACAGTTTAAACATTGTTATGAAGGACTTGGAGGGCCATTTGAAATGCTTTAATCTGTGATATGCAAACTCCCAAATGATAGTACAACTTGCTAACTCAAAATAAAATAACCAGTGCAAGGGGGTAGCTACCGGAGTGTGAGCCTGTGCCAGTACCTGCCACTGCAAAGACAGCTAAATGGGAGCTGGGACTTTGCACTGCACACTGAAACCACATTTTCCTTTCTTTCTCAGGAAGGATATCGCATTTCTAGCATGTTCTTAGTTGGAGGAGGCAAAGAATGGGATGTTAATTCAGAGTTAGACAGGAAAGCCAATGTGCTTGGATACTCTACAACTAAAGCTTGATTCCCAAAGGCTGTCATGCCTCTAGCACCACTGGGAAGAGCAGCTGCCCTGAGGTGACAAAGCTCTCACTTTGTCCAAGCCAGAAATGTCTAGCCAAGTTGCTGGAGACTAACAGCACTTTCCTGAATTTTGTTCTTGACTGTGAAAGGGAATATTGTAATGCTTTTATTGCCATCTGTTGCTGGCAGGTTCCTAATGCCGCTGCCTGCATGGGACAACTGGTGGGAAGGTGCTGTGCTTCACTGCCCAGTGCAGACCTGGCAGGTTGGCAGGAGCAGGGCACTCATCCCTGTGGACACTGAAAAGCTTTAGCAGAGGGATTTTTCAGCCTTCTGCTGCATTCTGTGAGAACTTTATGTTTCTCACAGAAACTATGCAAAATACTGTTAAGGGTTTTTGTAAACTATTTCTCTATCTTTGCACCTGCTGTTTTCCAAAGGACTGTTATGATATCCTGAAATATTTTGAAATGGGTGTTGAGTGGACTGACCAATCACCCTGATGGGTGGTTGGTCAGAGGTCCAATAATCTTCTGCCATGCTGGCGACTCAACTTATAAAAACCGATTTATAATTAATTAAATAAGCCATTTTCTCCGGACTTTGGTCGTGTCCTTTCTCATCATCCCGGGCTCAACAGTGACACATCCCCTGATCAGCACTCTGCCTTCGCGCTCGGGATGCAGGGACCGCTGCCCAAAACCTGGCATGGGAGCTTGAAGAAAGAGAATGCTGATGTTCAGTTTCTGAAGCTTTTTCAGGTGCCTGTGTGAGCTGTGTTTTCATTTGCACCAACAGCCCCATCAGCAAAGACAACAGAAGCAGGAGGTGTTTAGTTCACTTCAGCAGGGACCATCCTGTGGCTGGCAGGTTACATCTCAACCTGCATTTAGCTGGTGATCTGCCCTCACCTCTGTGCTCTTCCCAGAGCACCCGGGACCCCCTCGGGCAGGGGGATGCCACCTCCTGGTCAGTGGCAGGTGACGTGCACAGCACTAGAGAGCTTCAGAGCAAGTTTTGATTTGCACATGGGTGGGGGTGAGCATCCTGCTGCTCCTGCTAGCAGAGGAGTGGGTGCTGTGATCAGGAGCCACAGGCGGCCAGGACTGCTTGCTGATGGTCTGTGCTGCAGAAGCTTCATTTCCAAACTTCAATTGTTTCTGGTTTTTGATCTATTTTAAAAGCACCTAGCATCTATTTTTAAAAGACCTAGTGGTCATCTTGCAAGCAAGTAGAGCCCAGGTTGGAACGCAGTAGGTCAAGCCAGCCCGACATTTCCAGTGGTGTGTATAGCCAGAGCGTGGGCACCTAGAAAGTTTATTAATTTATTTGGGGCCTTACTTTTTTTATTTCCCCAAAACGCCTTCTTGACTAATGCCTTGAAGTTTCATCTTTCAGCTCTTCAGTGCACATCTTTAACCAGTTTTGACAACTTCCATATTCAAAAGACTTTAGTGCTTCAGGCTTTCTCAGTCAGAGGGACGGTGATGGGAGCCCTCTCCCCTCCCCACTGGGCATTGTCACTCACCCTGTATTTTTCAGCCTTTTTTTGTTTGGAAATGTATCTAGTTTCCTTCTGAACTCTTTAAAGCTCCTTACTTCAATGACAGACATGGGTAACACATTCCATATGCTCCCTTCCCTTTGGTCCGTGTGCTCTTCCCGTCTGCCTCTGATGGAGGGATGTGCCAGGCTCCTCCTGTTGCCACTTAAAAGCTGGGAAGCGCCCTTGGCTCTTTAATAAAATTAAACAAAATTAATTTTGCTTCAAACGCTCTCTCTCTCGAGCTGCATGCAGCCTCGCTTTGCTCTGCTTAGGTGTTTGTGTATTGTGCCGTATTGTTCCATCCATGCCAGGATATTATTTTTACAGCTGGCCGTGCCTTTGATACAAGGAAACGTGAGAGTTTAAAGGCGGGAGAGGGAGGGATGGCGGGGGAGCCACCGCAGCTGCCTGCGCCGTCCCCGAGTGGGAGCTGAGCTGCACAGAGCAGAGCACCAGCAGGGTGGCTGCTCGGCAAAGGATGAGGGGAAAACAAGCCGAAGCTGATGCAAAAATGAACAGCTGGGCCTTGGGAGCACTAATGGGCCTTAATGAGCCTGCCCGGCCTCCCCTGGGCCCAGCAGCCCCAGTTCGGCTCAGCCAGGGGCTTCGGTGCTGCTCGGTCAGTGCTGTCTGTGTGCCTCATCCCGGCTAAATGCTGGCCAGGTCTTCCCAGGTGGGTCTCAGGTCCATGTTTTGGGTGCTTGCCTCTCCTGCTCAGACCCCTGGGTGGTCCTTGGACCTGCCCCATTGCTGCTCCTGGGCTGGGGCTGTTGATGGACCTGTGTCCAGCTGCTGGCTCTGCTGGGGGGCTGTGGGGAGGCCGGGGTCCCTCTCCCTTGTGGGGCAGCCTCACTGTCCTGCATCCCCCTGGCAAGCATCTCCTCATCTGAGGTGAGGTCCCTTCTGCAATGTGCTGTCTTAAAACCCCTCCCAGGTAAGTCATGGTTTCCATCTCACTGGTTCTGCATTGGCTGTGGACTGAAAAACAGGAGGTGGTAGATAAAGATGGAGGTCACCCAGTTTGCAGAGACACCAAGTGCGTGACAACTGCAGCAAGGCCAGAGAGCAAAACACAGCTCTTTGGGGAGAGGGAAGAAGAGATGGAAAGACTCGGACTAAAATGTAGCCAACAGAGTCACTAAATACTGTGTATTTAAGGCTGGTTCAGGTTCAAATTCAGCCCCAGGTACTCTGGAACTGATTTCTGTTGTGCAACAAATGGAGAGCCAAAGGAACCTGGTGCTGGCTGAGCCGGCTGGGGCCCTCCAGCGAAGCAAACAGGGCTTTGCAGCCACACTTCCACACAAGTGTTTTTGCAGCCGTGAGGAAGCCACCAAACTGTGTGGTTATGGATTTCACTGCTCACTTGAGACCTATTAAAATAAGTTATTACATCCTGTGCCTGAGGCAGCAGAGACAGGTGAAAGAGGGCAGATTCAGCATCAGACTGCAGTTCCCTTATCAAAGAAAGCAAAATAGATTTCTCTAATTTACAGATACTGTAGCCTCAGCTAAAAACTCACTTGCCTGCCCTTGTCAGCATTCGGAGTCTAAAATGTCACTTTTCCCTCCCTGAGACAAGGAGCATCGATAATCCTGTGGTGCTGCCTCACAAACGTGAATGCAAATGCATTGAGTGGTGGTTGGTTTATTTCCAGAGAGTTCCAATCCTACAGGCTCCTTGTTCCCTGTCTAGGGCTTTGCCTGCTGTTTGTTTTCTCTGTGGAGAGCAGAGTAGCTCTGGCTGGGCTCTCACCAGTGGGGTGTGCAATAGCACCTGTGAGGAGCAACCTGGGCTCAGCTGGGCACACTTATCCAAATGAAAAAAAGGTCATTTTCCCCTTCATCTCCACTTCCATTGTGCTGCTTCTGTTGGGTCTCATCTAATTTTTGGCCACAAGCCGTACTGTACTAGCACTTCCCATGTTCTTGCCTCACTTCTCTCGCAGTGAGGCAATGGGATCAGCCACAAAATCCCTGCTTCCAGGGCTGCTGCTGGGTGAGTTGGACAATACTTTCTCTTCCCTGGTTATGCCATTTTCCTGTGGTTTCCCTCCATTTCATCTCCTTGTGAGTCTCATATGCTGTTGTTTGTCTGCCGCAGTGTGCCCACAAAGACCTTGCTCCATCCTGTTGTTTTGGGTTTCACTGGCTGTAGGTTATTTCTCTTTTAATTAGTTTATGTATTTTCATTCTGTGTTGTTTCTTATAGCATCATGTTCTGTTTGGATAATGCCATGTTTCGGCTCAAAGGGCTTTAAAAGTTCAGAAAATGTAGTTGGAGACAAACTCTCTCTGCAGATCCAATCTCTTCTGAGCATCAAGCAGAGTGCCCTTGTCTTCACACCCACGGGGAGCATCAGCTGCAGTGGGGAGACAAGGCCTGCCCATGTCCAGGACATGGGACATTGGATGGGAGAGTTGCTGCCGTTTCTGTCCCTCGGGGAATTTAAGTGGAAACTCGTGCGTAGGCAAGGTGGTCACTTCAGTGGTCACTGGAGCTAAGTGGGTGGTAGGAAGGTGGCTGAGCTCTAGACTGGCGTGGCACACAGTGGAAATGCACCTGTGTTCTGGATCCTTCTGCTGCCCAAGGGCCAGAGCAGGGCTGAACTTGCCTGTGCTGCAGCCCGGGAGAAACACGAGGCTTGGACATGAGCACTGGTGGAAATCTCACCCAGCACAACAGGCGGACCTCCCTCCATGGCTCAGCAGTGTCCTTGTCCTGCTTCCTCTGCCTGGAAACTGGCTTCTTGTCCTCTCTGAGGTACTTGGGGCATCTGCTTGGGCCAAAGGACCTCTGAAGCCACCACCACCACTGAGGGTTGAGGTTGTCCTTCCTTGCCAGGCTTATCTCTTTCTTCTGTTTTAAACAAAACCACAACTTGTGGTTTGAAGGTAGGCTGAGAGAGTGCCTTTCCTTTCCTCTAAAATTTCACATCCTCATGCTGAAGTGCCAGCTGAAAAGAGAACTGCAGCAAAAAGCTTCCAGACTCATGTAGGCAGAGAAATCACAAGCCGGGTAATGAGGTTCACCCCTTCCCTGTCCCTGCCTTCAAGGCTTTTGCTTGTGTGTCTCGATGATTCTTGTGGGTTCCTTCCGACTCGGAATGTTCTGTGTCTCCAGCAGCTCCCAGTGAATGCTGGTGAGGTGGGAACATGTCTCCATCTCCTGCCCCAACCCAGCCTGTGCCACCAGGTCTTAGATGTCCCACAGGACGGTGCTTCAGCTGGTGGCCTTTCATTCCCACCACTGATACAAATGTCCTCTTTAAGCAGGCAAAACAAGAACTATAGGACACCCCCCTTGGAGATTCACCATTGCAATTCCTTGATAAGCTGCTGTCTCCTCCTGTCCTACTTAACGCTCTGTTACTGTTGTAGACAGGTGCCTTGATTCAAGTAGCCAAGGTGTAGATGTCTACTATCATTTGAGGAACGTTGGTACATCCCAGCAGGCCTCCAGCTGCCTTTTCAGGCACGTGGATGTCTCCTGTATGTCTTGAACCTTATTTTCTATCTCTGCATTGCTCTTGCAAGTAGCTGTGGGTGGCTCTGGTGGCAGTGAGAGACCCAGGTGCAGGCAGCTGAAGGAGGTTCTTGCTGCACGCCCTTTACAGGCGGACCAATGGGAAAATGATCAACTATCAACTGATTATCAATTTTATCTATTTTTATCGAGTTTTCCCTCAGCTGTATTACCTACAAATGGAATTGCATCTGAATGGAGGCACACCTGCTGGAGTCTGATAGCTGAGCTTGGCACCACTGCTTCTGATGGGGCTCTTCTCTGCCTCTGGTGCTGTGCACTGCCCTTCTCTTTCTAGTGCTTTTTCCTTTGCGCTGAACATGTTCCTGGAGAAAGGGTGAATGCAGCCATGTGCATCGCTCCCTGTCCTGCTCAGAGGGAAAGCTGTCCTATTCTCCCAGTATCCAGTTGTGGGGATGTTTCTGGCGTGGGGTTTTTTTCCTCCTCTTTCTGAGGTTACAGACCATGACTCAAGGAGGTAGCTACTCTTCGTAGACGAGTCTTAAGATTCAAGTTATCTGAGCACTTAAGAATTCTCTTTATAATTACTTCCATGCCTCTGTGAGACACAGAGATGCTTTTGTCCCCCACTGCACTGATTGTAAACAGCAGGGTGAAGCTGAAAGCGTAAATCCTCTCGTCTGCAGCAGGCATTTGCTCCGGGAGAAATGTGTCCAGCTGGTGTCAGGAGCCCAGGGTTGCATCCATGCTCCTGAATCCGGCCTGTTTGATGGCTGTGGGATGGGGCTCACGACAGAGTTCGGGCGCACGCAGCTGACCCCTCTGCCCCAAGGTACATGAGAGAGACTTGCGGGTGATGTGCTGGTGGGCCACAGTGATCATGAAATGGTTGACTTTGTTTCTCAGCGTAATGAGAAAAAAGGAGAGCAGAGTTGCTACCCTGGAATTCAGGAGAGCTAACTTTAAGCTATCTGGGAGCTATTCAGCAGGCTACTCTGGGAATCTGCTTCTGAGAGCCTCAGAGTTCACAAGTGCAGGTCAATTTTTAAGAATCGCTTTTTAGACACACAGGAGCATGTGGGAATTCCACTGTACATCGCCACTGCAGAGAGTGGAGAGTGTAAGTGGGGGTGGAGGGCCACCTGTGCTGAAACTTGCAGGCATTTTGTCACTGTGTGGGCTGCTCTTGCTCATCTTGGTGAGGTTTCTGCTCAGAAACCTGTGTAACAGATCAGGTACCCTTGTCTCTTAAGCTTAAGTCTCCTCTTGCCCTCTCTGAAACCTGGGTAAATAAAAGCTCCTTTAAGCATCAAAATAAAAACCGAGAAAATAGCTGTTTTGTAGGCAAAACCGACGGCTCTCTCTTACCATAAGTTGGTGGTGGCTTCTGCAAAGGTTTCCAAAGTCTTTTCCTAAGAGCTGCTGGGTTGTGCCTAGAGAACGTACAGGCAGCTTTGTCACATGCCTTGTCTGAGGTGCAACGTTGGCCGTGCAAGCTCAGCTGGCCAGAAACAGAGGGCAGAGTTAGCCCTGGCTTCCTGGATGGGGAAATGAGTACAACAGTAATTGGCTTTACTCCTGTACTGCCTCCAGCCTGCCTCGCAGAGGGGTTTTAATGCTCTTACTCATGGCAATTGCTCCTGCAAACCCTGGATTGGTGATTTTGTGAGTGGGAGCCTCAGCATTCATTTGCTTCTCACTCAGGGTCCTTCTGCCAGTGCAACCCCCCCCACTGCCAGTGCTGCTTCCTTGGCTGCGTGTGGTCCTTTCGCTGAGTCCCGACATTTTTTATTTTTGGTTAACATCAGAATGGAGCTGCAGAATAATTGCTCTTTCACTTTGCTCTTAAATAGGCCACGCTGCTCGTCTGCATAAATGTTCTCTTCATGCATCCTGTCACTCTGCCTCACAGGCTTCTTGGAGGGGAAAAAAACCCAAACCACTTTATTTTTCAAAAAGATGCCTTTTCTTCCTCATGAATTGCCCCTGCTCTGTATGATAGCCAGCAATTGGCCCTGAAGGATGAATACTAAGCAGCTTTGCCAAGGTGCAATTCAGCTATAAAGCATCCCATATATCCGGGGCTGTCCTGTGAGACCTTTTAGGCAGGGGGATTGAAGCCAGGGCGAAGGCCACCGCTGCAGCTCCACCCCGCTCCAGCACTCGACCTTAAAGCCAAAGCCAGGTTTTAACCACTGGTGTGCAAATCCCAGTAACAAGGGCAGACGAGCCACAGATGCAAGTCAGTCTTCTCCAGGATGAAAGCTTTTGTTGTCAAGCTGTTCAAAGGGAAACATCCTGAGGCTGAAAACTGCTGGTGTACACTGGCTCCTGCTCCAGAGGCTGGCCACGTGCCTTGGCTTGCCTCAGACCCACAGGGAGGGATGGATGGATGGATGGATGGGTGGATGGATGGATGGATGGAAGGCAGGGAGTCCCAGGGGAAGGGTACAGAGGAACAAGCCAAGCTTTGCAAAGCTGGCTGCAGTGCCCCTGCCTCCCTGCCCAGAGACAAATGTGTTTGCCTCAAATGTGATAGGACTTGGCCGAGGAATGCACAAAGCTCTGGCTCTGCCGTGAAGCAGAGCACCGAAGGCTTTGCCCTCCTTGCTGAAGAACTTGCCTGCAGAGATCATGCAACTGATCACATTTAATAGCGTTTATGTGACCTGATTACTTATCAGAATAAAAGCCAGCTCAGCCTTCAAACCTGGTCAGCTTTTCCTGCAATGTTTTCCCAAAGCACAGAGGCCACCCTGAAGGAAACGTGTGGGGAAAACTGGACCACGCATTCTGCTGGGCTGAAGCCTGTGTCGCTCTCGCAGAGCCAAGGTGGAGCATACTACAAAAGGAAAAAAAAAAAAAGAGGTGTAAGTCAGACCATGGCGAAAAATGAACCATGTGGAAGAGAGAGGATGCACATGGGAGCAGCGCCCGTGCCTGGAGGGGCAAGGAAAGCGGGGTGTGAGAAGCAGCCTGGCTTGCCTGGTGTGACTCCACACATTTGGAGGAAGAGAGGAGTGGTACCAAAGCGTGGCGATTGCTGCAGGCTGTGCTCTGCTCTGCAGGCACTGAGGTAAGGGCAAGCACAGGTTTTGAGTTTTAAAACAGTGAAGAGGAATGTAGGGGCTTAAGAGACATCATGAGACTCCTGTGCAAGGCTTGCAACCCCTACCATCACCCACAGCTCTTCTGTTCCAGACTGCCCTAGCTCTGCTAGAGTGGTAATTAGGCTGGATTTTGTCCTACTTCTCTCAATAAAAGGTTGTTCAGGAGCCTCCCTGCTCTGACAATTAGAAACCAGCTAAGAAGAAGAGAGCAGCTGCATGGGGTTAGCTGAAGGATCCTTCTGAGTATCATGTCCAGCATTAGTCAGTAGCGTATTTAAACAGGAAAAGCAAGACCTCTTAAATTTAGAGAACCTAGATTATAACCAAACCAAACAAATTTTCAGCCTGTCTGGGAGAAAACATGAAGCATTTGTGAGGCCACATCTAAATGTGCCATGTCCAGTGGTAGGGTCCTTGGTACCAGAGCAAGGCCAACAGAAGTATGTGGCACACCAGGAGAGGACAAGAGAGCTGGGTTTGTCCAGCCTGAAGAAGAGAGGGCTGAAAGGAGACCTTACTGCTGACTGACACCACCTTGCAGGAAACACAGAGCCAGACTCGTCTTGGGACTGCACTGTGAAAGGATGAGAGGCACCAAACAGAAGTTATGCACAAGGAAATCCCAATTAAACATTAGCAAACAACTTTCACAGGGTTGCTGGTCAAACTGTCTCCTGCAGGGATGTGCAAAGCTCTCCCAACAAAGGCTTACTCTGACTTTAAAGCTGGCTGTGCTTTGGGAAGGGATTGGGCCAGACATTCCCTTCTGACTTTATTTATTGTGTGATTCGATGTTCTGTTTATAGTTATACCTGGTTTTTTTTTGTTTCATTTATATGTATACTTGTTGCCCAGGCAACTGTAAGTGTAATCACCCTTGCCCAACATCTCTTGTAATAAGACCCCATTTTCACTTCCTTATAGTACTACCAGATACCCCTCATTTATGATGAAATTGCCAGTGAAGCTCTTTGTGCAGCATCTTTTCTTTCAGTATGTTAATCTCTTTCCCTTTGCTGTTTCAGATTCCGTGCTCTATTTCAAAGAACGAGATTTCTGACAAAGCCATGACCAAGAGAGCCAGGCGGTGGCTTGGAAGCCAGGCAGCACCTCCAGCAGACGTGGCTGACAGGGGTATCAGGTGGTTGATGCTCCAGCTGTGTGGATGATCAAGGTCCACAGCTGAGCTCAGCTCCTGGGTCTCCTTTCTGTGGCAGTCCTTTTTCCCAGACAGCGACACCGACAGCCACGTGTGGGTGTCTCTGAGTACAGCTGGTGTTGGTGGGAGCCCTGCTCCCACATCTCCAAAATGTGGCCCCAGCCCCAGGGGTTTGATGCCCAGAGGGTGCCTGTGGCTTGTGCAGTGGCTCTGTATCCACACCTCGGGGACAGAGTCTGACCTCTTGTAGTCAAGACTAACCAGGCAATCACAAAGCAAGGTGGGAGAGCAGGTCCAAAAGGAAGTAGGCCCATCCCCTCTGCCACTCAGAAGGCCAATTGCTCTGGATTCAACACTCTCTGAAGCCAACAGCACCATGCTTGGTTAAAATGGCTGCGACCTCCACACCACCCTCTGCGATGCTTTAACTGTATCAGGTGAAAAACATATTTCAAATGAAGCTGGTGGGACTCTGGGCCATGAGCAAGCCCTTCAGCATTACTGTCCGTATTGCCCTTTTTGCAGCCTGTCCTTTAATGCAGAAAGTGGCACTTAAAATGGACAGTCATACTCAAAGGACCAACACTCTCACTTGTGAACCCTACATGAACCCAGGAAAAAATCAATAAGGGGTTTTAAAAGACCAGCAAAATAGCATTTAATCTCCTCTTTGTCAGCAGATCTGCAGAGCAGGTTTAGGGTTGTTTTGCATCTGGGACTGAAAAAAAAAAAAGCCATGTAGGATTGCCTGCAGGTGATTAGGTTTCATTTTAACACTTTAAACAAACATGGAAATATTAGCATAAGCTTCTCAAAGGTTAAGCACTCATGAACTTGGGAAGAAAGAGCACAAGGCTTGGATTCAGGAGATTATGGATTGTTGTCTTCTCTACCACCATGCTACTTGGAGTGTGACCATGTCCTGCTTCATTCAAGCCAGATCTTCCAGGGTAACTTAAGTCTTCTGATTTCACTGGGAGCTGAGGACTTAAACACTATTAGGAGACATTTGCCAGGGTTTCTCTCCTTCACTGCTGCCTGTGAGGTGTTGCAAGAGCTCTGGGATGAGGACTGGTCCCTACGTGTTTGTAAAATGATGAGCTCTGATCTTTACTGCTCTTCTCTGAGGGTCCTTGTAAGGAGTTGTGTTGCCACATGCTGGTGTCCACACTTCATCTGTGCCTGGAGATACTGATCACAGCTTGAGGTCTGTGGCTGTAAAGAGAGGCACCAATGTCAGTGACCCTGGGTGGGCTCTGTTGAGGGGCAACCGAGGGCTCCAACAAAGCTGAAATGCCTTGTCAGGTTGTGTGACTGGTGCCAGAGCCCTGAGCCTGCTGGGAGCCACTGATGGCTGGGTACACACCACCCCTGCCATGCACGGCTCTTCATCCTTGTGTGCGCATCCACAGCATGTGTGGGAGAAGGTACATCAATTAGGTGTCCCCTCCTTTTTTTTTTTTCCCCAAAGAAAGAAAAAGTGTTGAGCTTGATGAGAGTAAAAACCCTCATGTTATCAGACTGCGCATTCCCACCCCCAGTGAAGGCTGCAGCAGAGCTGGCACTCGCTCTGTCCCACAGCTCCAAGCAGCACCAGTGACCCCACGTGTTCACGGACAGTGGCACCTGACTCACTTCCTTCTCCGGGTGGAGCAAAACCTCTTGCGTGGTGATACCTCTACTGACCCCGGGTACAAAGGTTGGCCAGTTCTTGCGTGTGGCCGGCGGGAGCGGGATTTCTCCTCCTCTTTTCATGTGACGTAAATGGGAATGACCCAGGGTTTATGAATCCCAGACAGAAAACATCGGGAGCGGAAAGCAGAGCTGGTCCAGAAGCCACGTTTTCATTTGCAAGACTCATTTTGGGCAGGGGACGTTTGGTACTTTGGGGCAAGGGCTGGTTGTTTTTCCTGTAAGACAGCGTCCACGTGTGCAGTTCAAATCAAAATCATCATTGTCGTGAACCTGCTTCAGCTTCTGACCTCAATTCCCTCACCGCCTGTGCGAAAAAGAGGATTGTTCCGTTTGCCCAAACAAGCAAGCAGTGTTTGATGTGTGTCTATGCACACAGGCGGGCAGGAAGAGGGATGTGCAGTGTACAAATGCACTCGTGCTCGCAGCACAGCTTCGATTGCACAGCTGGATCCTAGATGGGGGTGATACCAAGCAATGTTGTGTAACAACAGAAGGTTTTCCAGAGTTACACAACAGCTGGATCCTGTACTGTAGATCAAGAAACTGCAACTAATTTATTCCAGGTAACAAAGCACACCCTACACAGTGGTGTCTGTGTACATTGCACAGACACCCCCGCCCTGCAACTGTCCCAGTATAGATGACAACATTATAATTTGTTTTGCATCAAGGTTAACGTGCTTGGCATAACTGAAGGAACAAAGATAACCCTTCTGAACTAATATGTGATGTCTGCTCCAGTGGAAGATGCAAGGTGCCTAATAGCTTTCCACGGAGACCCCATTTGTGAGCACAGGGAAAAAAGTCAAAGTGGCAGCAAAATCCAAGCGCATTGGATGATGGTGACAGCTCCTCAAGGCACACTTCTACATGTGGTCACAGTGACCAAGAGATTTCCCACTTTGAAAAGCCACGGAAAACAATCCTTATCAAACCTGGCTTCCTTAAGATATACCAGATGTATCCAGGGCCACTCATGCTGCCACAGGAGCACGTCCTAGGCAAAAAAAGAGAAAATAAAGTTAGCTGTTCCTGTTAATCTGGTTTATAGAAAAAGGGATGTTCTAGAAGAGCCCTGATGAGCTCTGTCTTAGAATCTTTTTCCTGTTGCTTCTAGAAAAACCCCGCTGTAAACTCCGTGCAATTGCAACATGTCGGTTAGTTCTGGGAGACAGACGAAGTTGCCATCTTCTGCCATGTCCCCAGTAGACTCTTCTAGAGGACAACAACCTTCAGGCAGAGACACCTAAGTTCAGCTAGGAGCCTCACAAGACCAGACTAGGAGGGTTGAAGTCTTTTCTCTGCATAACACACATTACAAGGCTTTTGCCAAATGTAGTGTGGCTGACACAGTCGGTGTTAGCAGCCTCTCCCCTTGCTGCAGAAACCCCTGCAAGGCAGCCCTGGCTGCAAATATAGATCTGGTGATGGCTCCAGGGAAATCAGAAATTGATTTCTGCTGTACATGGGAAACCAGGAAGAGCCTGGTACTGGAGTCAGGTTGGGAAAAATGACCAAGAAAGAGGCCACACTCGTGACTGAAGCATTCAGCCACTAAATGCCCTGCTAAGGAGCTGATGTCATGAAGATGGGTAAATCCACTCCTGTGATACGATGTTTACTTGGCTCTGGAGCTGTAGCACGAAACTTGTGCAGATGCTATGAATTGAAAGTGTTTGTCAGGACTTACACATTACTGCAGTGAAAACCAAAGTCAGGAGTTTCCTCCATCACAAGAGTGGGTTCACACAAAGTCGTGAGATTTCATCTCTTGCTTTCAGTGTCTGCATTTTAAATCAGCTCCCTGTGATTAAATGAAGAATACAGCATGATTTAATAGCACAGCCTGTGCTTCTCATAAAATCTCTTGGCAAGAAATAATTTTTCTCAAGATACACAGTGAAAACAGCAAGGTTTCTTCTATAACCAGAAAATAACACTTCTAGATCTATAACCAAACCAAGCAGAACCTCTTCTCTTTATATGTTTTATTTCTTGGCAAACGGTGATCACCTGAATTAAAAATGTTTGAAAGGCAAAATCTTGTGATAGAGTTTATCCAAGACATTTTTGTGTTCATGAGACACATTGCTGACTGTTGCTCTGTGCTTCACGACAAGTTTAGAGAATAGTGAACTACTAGGAAAAATGTTTCCATTCCAAAAAAGAGCATTTATGCCCCTCAGTCAGAACCTGGCTGTACTTACTAAGGCTGGTTGAAAGAAATAGCTATCTGCATATTTTGTAAAACCTTTGAATCCTTTTTACTTCCCTCCAGTATTTTAACTCTTCTTAAGAGAAAATAAGTGCAAAGCCCATTTCCAAATTCTGAGATCTGATTTTTTTTTCAGAAGAAGCACCAAATGCCGGAGGAGGACGTTACCAGGATTCATGGCATCCCAGTCAAAATCTGCACCCTGCATCAGGCAAGACAAATTCCCATTAGCACCTGAGGTTCAGCCAGCAATACAATTCCTGTTTCCCTTTCTGTCCTCTTTTTTTGAGCTGATTCACCACCTTTTTCAGCCCCGCATACCGGGTCAGCCTAAGGACTGTGTCCAAAGGAAAGCAGTAACCTCTGAGCTGGTACCCAGAGGAATGGCTTAGGGTCTTCTGCCAGGAGCAGGAGGCACTGCTCCTGCTGCAAGAGAAGTTCTACAACGGCTTGTGTTACAATTGGGATAGAGAAGTCAGAGAACCATCCTCGTGTTATAATTCCTTGGCTTCCTCATTAGCTCCTTTTCAAACTCTAAAAGACCCAAATGGAAAGAACAGGGCCTGTGCTTTGCTCACCCGCAATTAGGAAGGAAACAAGTTTAAACTCTGTGTGTTCTGCCTGTGGCAAAGGGAAGACTCGTGCTCCCCAGTCTGCCCCCGAAATTACTCCTAATAGGACTAAAGAGTGTTTTGCAAGCGGGCGCTGGGCAAGCGAGGAGCTGCCGTCGGGAGGCTCGCCTGCAAGCTACCACCAGAACGCCAGCGTGCTTTCGCATGTATCATGCTATTGTTATTATAATGGCAATTAACGAGCTGTAAACAAATTATACGTCTCGATACAGCCCTTTAATGAGCTGAGGTGCATACCTAGTGGTAGGTAAAAGGTAAAACAACAGCACTAGACAAGTCGTTTCTGTGGAGCCATTACAAGTAATTTGCAAGCGCAGGCATCTCAGTTTTGCAATCTCACTCATCTTCATTTCCTTCGAACCCTGCATCTTGCCAGCTACAGCAGGCTCTGGCTTCTCTTTTGGAAAGGTTTGCCTTTACTCAGCTCTCTTGCTCTGGCTGTGCTTGTGCAAGCATCAACAAATGTTTAACTCCATTGATATTTCTAGCCTGGAGTAAAAGAGAAAAGCAAGTCTTCTATGGACAGGGATTAATATTTTCTCCTAAATTTGCCCTTTTAATTATTATGTGAAGAAATTAGAGTTATATTTGCCTAAGGGTGCTACTTTCGTTACACGCTTTGCAAGTGCCTGAAGTTGCTGCTCTAAGTTTCATCAGGCAATTTTAGCAAATCAGAGCACGTTCCTGAGCCCTCGCTGCTTATCCTGCAGCCTCATGTTTTTGTGATCTGCCCTGCATGTACGGAGCTGCCTAGCAGAGAGCTGCAGTACAGAGGGACCCTGATAAACAAAAATAAAACCAAAGCGATGCACTCGGCAGGTACCTGCTAAGCAGGACCCCTCAGTTCTGGGCTGTGGAAGCCAAAAAGGTGTGTGGGTTCCTGGCAGGCAGCTCAGTGAGGGGGAATAGGGGCACACAGACAAACTGCAGGAGCTGTTGGGAGACCCAACCTTGGTGTAAAGAAAGAGGAATCCACGTGCGAGGAAACAGCTGTTGGGTGAAGCAGCACACCAGCATCAGGATGCTGGGGGAAAAGAGCCTGGCAGTGGAAAGGGCATGCTGCGGGATTTAAGGGATGAGGCAAGGCAGTTTGTCCCAGCTGCTTGTGTCTGTGGGTTCTGAACAGGCACAGGCCCTTGCATTTTAAGGCAGCCCAGTGTAAGGAGCCACCTGGCCCCACAGGTTGTGGGCGCTGTGTGGACCCAGAGAAACAGCAAGCCCCCCGGCACCCTGGGGGTGGCATGACAAAGCCTGGTGTGGCACAGTGCTTGCTGGCTTCATCTCCCTGGCAATCTTAAAGCCTTTTTGAATTGATAACCCATTCCCATGACATTATAGGATAATTCTTTAGCAGGTTTCCTGGTGTTTTGGGGGAACAAAACCCCAGCACAAGACAAACCCAACCTTTCATCACTGTGGCTTAGAGAAATTATGCAAGCTCAGTTGATCTTACCACTGGGAAATGCTGGCTTCTCCCAGAGCACTGTCTGCCATAAGAAGGAAAAAGTAGGATGAGAAAAGGGTTGAATAAGAAAAAGGGAAATACAGAGACCATTTCACAGTAAGGGCTTAGGAACGTTTACCTACAACAGCGGCTCAGGTCACAGCCAGGGCAAGCAGGGGCCAGATGCTGGATTTCTGCTTGTGCATGGCTGCAGGTGCCTTGAAATGAGAGCAAAACCCTCTTCCAAACCGGGCTTTGCCATTTGGGGAAAGACAGGCACACACGCCGTGCGAAATGTAGGTCAGGGCCACGGGTAAGTGCTGGGGTGCTCTGCAGGGACCTGTGTGATAGACTAACCAAGTTGTACAAAGAGAAAACATATCAAGATCCCTTACAGCTGGCCTTGGCTTGTATCACTCACTAAATATTTGATGAATGCTAACTGCCTAACCTACTTTACTCCTCTCGCCTACCACAGCATTGACTGGCTCCTCCATTTTTTCTCTATTATTGATGCATTTTGAGGAAGACACCATCTCGCAACAAAACAGTGATCTTAGATGTGAGATAAAAAAGGAGACACAAAAAGGGAAGGTAAAACAGACAACCCTAGGAAGAAGAAAGCAGTATGTGGGCAAGGGAAAATATAAATTGAGTGGCAGGGACACTATCACCATTTTACAGTAGAACGGAAACCAGCAAGGTCTGGGGATGAAAGTGTGTGGAGAATCACATTAATCTTCTATCCCTTCCTAAAAAAAAAAGTAACACTGATTTCAGCCTGGGAATTGCACATGCATGAACCTTACTGTTACAACCATACGGAAGAATTGCCAAGGAACTTCATTCTATACGAAATTGCTCATTGCATAATTTTAAAGTTCCACACCGGTTCATGCAATATCTAGTTTTGCCACTATGAATATTCATGAAGGAGAGAGATAAGTGGGTGCAGGCAGGACTCCAGGTGGCAGAAGAGTTTTTATGTGACAGGCACCACAGTAAGGTCACTCAGTGCGTGATTGTCCTCATACTGCTGAGAGCAGAGATTGCTGAGCCAAGGTGCTCTCTGGTCTTATCAAAATCAGGGAAAACAGATGAGGAGCAATAAAAATAAAACAGAGTTATACTGGATGAAGTCCCACAACAGTCTTGCTCCAGTATTTCGGAAGCCAGGGTTCAGTTTAATCAAGCATAGCTTTCCTGAGCAGAGCTGCTCATGGAACTTCTGGGGATGCGTAGTGGCAGCTCTGTCAACAAAGAGCCATTTTTCTTTATTATTAACAAAACATGGTTGGCTTGTGCTTTTTGGTCAGCCAAAGAGGAGAAAGAAATAGTGGGTAGAGTGGCAGAGAGCAGCCACTGGCCTTTTTCAAAGATTATGTCAAATACCTGCACCCTGGCATTCCTGTTGCCCTCTCCTTGTCTCTCCCTGTGCTGCCTTGGGGATGTCCCTGCTCCCTAATTCAAAACAGCACAACAGCTCTGGCACTAATGGTATGGCTGAGCACTGAGTTTCTGTAGGGCTGATTTATGCTGAAGAAGAGTGTTTTTCACTCTGAATCGACTCCTTTCAATGCAAACAGCGCTGTGAGAAACTGGCCTCATCAGTCCTGCGAGCTGGGGTGGGACATTGTGCACCAGGGATGGCCACATCTGTGTGGATCTGTGAATGCACAAATCTCTTGTGCTGGCTCCATAAGCAAAGTCTGGGCCATGCCGTTTCCATGAAATCTGATGATTTACTGTTTTATTTTACTTACAGTGACATGTACCAGGGCATGACTCACTTATCTGCTCTCCAAAACCTTTTACTCTTTAATTGTTGCACTCTTCCATCCTCAGCACAGGAGGGAAATGCCCAGGAAGAGGAGACCTGGCAAGCCAAGAGGCAGCACGTACAAAGCATTGCCCCAACATGCAGGGGCAAACAAGGGCCAAGGCGTAAGCTGAGAGGCGATTATCAAGAGACATCAGGAACCACATTCTAATGTGAATCACATCAGGAATCCCATTCTATGATTCTATGATCTCTAATTCCTGAAATAGGAATGCTTTCATCGCACTCCTTTCTGTAGAAGAAGTGTTTAGAGCCTTTAGCTTCTACTTCTCTTCCCCAAAACACCAGTTGCCTGTGGGTGGGCAACACAAACACCAGCAGCACCAGTGGGTAGGACGGCTGACTCTAACAAGGAAAGAGTTCATGCAGAAGTTAATTATTTGCAAATTGGCAGCGATACTTTGACCTCAGATACTACTGAAGACCTGGCTAATGGCACCTCTGGGCCATGAGTAGTTAGTTGTCCCTCGAGACTTGATGGAGGATGAGTCACCCTGTGACTTGTGGAGATGGACAAATAGGGTGGCTGCCTTTAAAACTGAGGGCAAAGGAGAAAACTGACCAACTTCATGTCAATGCCCTGGAAATATTGGACTATATAATCAAATATGGACTAGTTCACACTTGGTGATAAAAGGAATGAGCACTAAATGAGTTAAAGCAAATTTATTTCCTTTTATGGCTAATCATCAGTCTTACAGAAAGGAGAGAGGCAGTAGATGTCACACATCTTGGCTTCCAAGTGCTTTTGACAGTGTCTCTGATGCCATTCTCATCATAAGTAAGCTCCAAAAAGAAATTTACAAGAGGATGACACAAGGCTTGTCAAATTGTAGCAAGTGGGGGAGTGACGGCAGGCGCAGTGGCTGTACCGGGAACAGGACAGGCTGGTGCCAGGGTTGGCATTGTCACAGGTGCCGCTGAGGGGACGCTGTGCTGGGATGGGGGGAAACACAGGGTGCAACTCAGAACGGAGACAAGCTCATATGAGCTGGTGCTATCAGGCAGAAACAACAGACAAACCCAGTCAGGCAATAGCCTGGCAGATTGCTGGGCAGGAAGCTGGCTTGTGAGCTAAAGCCTGGGAGCACTGTGTTTCTGAGGCAAAGGGAAACGCCACGCTGGGATGCATCAACAAGGGTATGGTTCGCAAGGTGCAGGCACAAGCCCTTTTCCTTTACCCTGCTGGAAGTCACACAGTGGTTCTGGGGTACAGCTCTCCCAGATTGGGAGCCCCCCAGCTGGACACAGGGGCAGCCACATGGCTAACAGGTGGCCTGGAGAACATCACCTATGAGGAAAGTCCAAAGGCACTGCCCCTGTTCTGCCTGAAGAAGGAAAGAAGGGTATTTCAACATGTGGGGCTGCAAAGCGGAAGGCAATTATTCTGCTCTCTGCCTGTGGGGCAGCAAAGCAGTTTCAGGTTAGTCACTGGCAAATAATTACAGCTGGTCGGGGCAGCAGGGCAGAGGACAGACAGCAGCCAGACATGGAGGTGATGGAGCCTCCATCACTGCATATCTAAAAGACAACCTGTTGGAACAACATGGGTGCAGTTTATATACTATTGTTGACATTATACTATAAGTAATATTTTTGTATGGTATCTATAATACCCTAAGCCAGTAAGAGACAGTAAATATCCCACTGGGATCCCTTCCAGCCTTCACTCTTCATTGAGCACAGCTCAGACTGAAATTCTACATGTTACACATCACTTGTAGGAGAAAAATCACCCATGCGCAGCACAGCATGAATGCCAAGCAGGAAATGTTCCCCACCGCAGTGCGCTAGTCCATGTTATTCAGGCCATAGGACACATCCAACTTTGGGGTGTCTGCCAGAGGCTCCCGAGAGCCAAGATCTGTAGAGAGTTAACAGCAGCAGGGCAAAATCTGAACCACTCCTAAGTACTAAAAGAGCACAGGCCAGGGACCGTGAAGAAAGATTTGCCTGTAGATCAGGGAAGTAGCAAACCCAGTATCCTTTTGGGTTTGGGGCTCTTGGGGCAAGCTTTGCACATCCTTTCAACTGCACCCCCTTTTCTGAACAAGCCAACACAGTGTGTAAATCCTTACCTAATCACAGAACTCCAGCAGCTGGAACTTTTATAAGGGAAACAAAGTAATTTGTGACTTAACGCCCCAGGATGTCTGTGGCTGTCTCTTCTCCCTGGCCCTGTGCCTGAGGCTGACCAAATCTGAAACTTGATTTGGAGGGCAGGCTCAGATGTTCTAGTTTGCTCCAAAGGGACTGATGGCAAGAAGAAATACATTGAAGATGTTTTTAGTTGTGGGTGCGTAGCTGGCCTGTGCCGCTCTGACTTGTATGTCCCTGCGAACAGTGAACTACACTCTAGGAATTACTCTTCGAGCCTTAACGTTTTCATCAGCTATTGGAAGGCATTTTGATAATTACGTCAAGCATAAGGAAAACATCTCTATAGTTACTCAGTAACTAAGATACTTTGTCAACACAGAAATGACAGGGTTCTTATTGCTTAGTTAGTTACTTGAAAAAAATGGAATTATTTACTACAGAGGCATTCAATATACTGTATTTGCTAATGTTGCATTTCAGTGCTATGGCCATGGAAATCAAAATGATTTAATAGCCTAGAGCTTGTCATGTTTGCATCATGGTGGAGATGCAAGATTTTTTTCTTTAGAAAAAAAACCAATGCTTGCAGGGAATACTTTATATACATAAAGTGTATTTTATTTGATAGCAAATTAAATTGACAGTGAATCAGAAGATACCAATACTGTAAAGTTATCTGTAACCATCTCCCAATTAATTTCCAAAGACATGCATCACTGTGTAGGAACTTGCATTACCAGAGGCATTTGAAGGCCCTTGAGTTTAATCAAGTCAGGTTAAAAAGAAAAAAATCTGGTAAATATGGCAGAAGGAAAAGTAAAGGCTATTCACAAAGGCTGCCTTCTGTCTGTGGGTCAGTGAAGTCGCCTCCAACCAAGCATCAAGAAAATGAAAGCTGTGCTGTGAGAAAACAGCTGTTTAGGAAGATCCTTTTAAGCATGGATGCCGGCATACTGCTGGGAGCTTGGCTCTTTTTAATGTTTTGCTACTGCCTTTTGATTTATTATGTGTTCCGTTCTCCCCTGGCCCCCTGCCCACCATTTCAAAATGAATGAAAGAGATTAGCTGTGACAACAGCATGGGGAATGCACGCACGAAAGAGGTGAACCTAGAAGAATGAAACAAACCACAGTATTCAATATTCTGCAGTTGGGTTTAATTAGGATAATTAATTGTTGCTCTTTCGCAAGTGGAATGAAGTGCGCAAAGCCAAAGACAAGTGGCTCGATGGAGCTGGAGGGAGGGGGCAGAAGCCACCAGCTCCACTGCCAGCTGGTGAGGAAAGCCCCTGTCCCTGCGGGGAGCAGCACAAACCCTCGCTGCCTTCGCACACCTTGCCACAACCACACATTCCTGAGGCCAACCTGCTGCCACGGGCCTGACCTGCAGCTCCACGGGCTCATGCACACCTCCCTCCACCCCAGGGACTCCCCAGGCACTGGCGCTGCCTTGGTGCCAGCAGCAGCTCTGCCCTTTGGAGGGGCTTTCATGAAAACTCCCTTTAACTGTCTGAGAGCATGGAGCATTATGCAAACAAATTTCACTGAAAACGAGGAAAAGAGGAAACCATCGGAAAAGAAATTACAAGATCCCCTGCTGCTCAGAAGCAACTCCCTTGCTTTCTAAAGTAGGCTGCATAAATATTGATCTAGCCGGGATATGCCCTACATTCATTTGCACAGACATTATAAATGTGCTTGAGAATGAGAAATCAATCTTGTTTTCCTGAGTGGTAACTATGTACAGCCAAGAATGTGTACAGATAATGCAAATCACAGTTCTCAGGCTTGCCACTTAAACATGGAGTCGGAAAAGGTGTTCTGGGGGAATGCGGGAGGAAAAGATCTTCTTCCCTATTTGCTTATTTTCAGGTATTTCCATTAATCCCTATATAGACCACTTAAAACACATGCCCACTCCAATTCTAACTATAATCTGTCATCTAACTAGTTTTCTGTATTTTGCCTGCTGAATTTGTTTAGGTTACTGTTTCATAATCTCCTCCAAGCAAGGTGAGGTATAACCTTAGGCATCCCTATAACTTTATGTCTCCCTCTGTCATTAGCCTTCCTTCTGGCTGAGGACTGCAACACCACAGCTGGGAAAATCATATCATTACGTTGCAAAAGCAGTAGAGTTCCTGCAGCAGAGAGCCACGGGGTGGCTTCTGAAGCACTGGGTGATTAATAATTAATATGTAATTGTTGGATAATCTGTTCACACAGTTCCAGTGTAGGATATACACTAGTATTTTTTCTGGAGAATGCTACTACTAAAACAATAAAATTTTAACAAGCCCCCTCTTGTTGTAACACTACTTAATAACAGAAATAGTGTAAAACTGCCACATCTTGCTATATATTGTAGTGAAAGATTCTGCCTTTTTACCAAGCAAAGTGTTTGTGTTCATAAAGTAGAAGATGTGGCAAATGTTAGGTGACAGAGATAAGGAATTGTGCGTCTAGTTGGATTTTAAAAAGAATATGATTCAACTCTTTTTTAATACCTGATCTGCCTTCTTTGAGCTACCATGCGGCTGATTCCTCTGCCAGTTTTATTCACTTGACTCATTATTTTCAGTTATTTTCATCTCCATTTACGCATTCCAAATAACATCACCTTTACAGAAAGCATTTAAAATGGTTTTATTGCTTCAAAGAGAAAAAAGCTTTAAATTAAAAATGTAGAGACCCTTTTCATAAACATAACTCCAGAACAATATGATGCAGTAAATGAACAGAGTGGGCTTTAGATGGTGAAAATGGTATCTTTAAAGACCTGGCAAAGGCAGGAAGAAAAGATGAGTCAAGTGATCCCTATTTCTCCTAATTACTCGCCATGCTGACAGAGCTCATCACCACTGGCCTCAAAATGAAATAATTGTCATGCTGCATTTCAAAGCTGTGATTCAGGAGCTGCAGGACGTGTCTTTCTGTTTCACAACACTGTTATATATGGAGATACTCACCGGTACTGTGAGGATGCTGAACTTAGAACATTCCCGCATTACACAAGCGGGGTTTATTTGAACACTGACTGAAATATGCAGAACTTGACAACCTATCAATTTACTCTCGATGACTAATGATCCGGCGTTAAAATGTTGGATATTCTTATAATGGGCAGACGCTCCACATTATAAAACGTGTTTCGTTCAGCAGTACATTCAATGTGATTTGTAGCTACAGTGCAGAAGCAATCCAAAATGATAAATTTGCTTACTGAAGGTAGCTGCCAGGCTATACTAAGTGGGGGAGCAGAAGCACCAGCTCTCAGAAAGCAGTGTCTTCCAACAAAACAATTTCAGCCAAGGATACGGAGCTTAGACAATAATGCAATGTTACAGCTGAAGTACCAGGATAATTGAGCCTATAACATCTGCTCTAAATGTAGTGACACCAAAAATAAGCCCTTCTGTCTCTGTTGTTGTTCCTTGTTAAAGCAGAGTGCAAATATGCAACATGACCCCAGCACATCAGGGAATTTGGGAACAGAAGCAGCTTGCTATCACAATTACCCTTCCCCTGCCAAAGAAGGAACTTTCTCAGCAAAAATATAACAAAGACATTGCTTGGGTTGTTTTCCAATAACCTTTACAAGAAAGAAAAAGGGATCATACTTAATTAGCCCCTTTAATAACGGATGTTCTGGTGACTGTTTTACAGCTGGAACAAAGCATTAGGGTTAAGGTGTTTGATTGATTTTGCCTTGATTTTTGCCTTGATTTTTAGTCATAGAAGCACAGAATGGTTTGAGTTGGAAGGGACTTAAAGACCATCTATTTCCAACCTCCCTGCCACGAGCAGGGATACTTTCCAGTAGCTTGCTCAATTAGAAATTTATACATTTCTCATAAGATATTGTATTGAATCATTCCTGAAAGAAGAAGGGGGAAGGGAGGCAGAGAAAAAAATATGGGTGTGTCATAAGGACTAACTCCCCAAAGACTTTCTTTTTGTTCCAAGTTACTATTGAGTTTGATTAGCCAGAACCCTTAATTTGCGTATTCCACTCTCTTATGATTTCCCCTGGTTTGAAGCAGAGGGAAACCAATCCCAGCCCCTGTCCAGCAAATCCACTCACAAATACATGCTGCTGGTTTCCCTTCCACAGTTTAAACACAAAAGAATAATCAATTGAATTGGAAACAGACACATTTAAAACTGATAAAAAGGAAATAAATTTTTTGCACAGAATGCAATTACTAAGCCAAATCCCTTCCTACCTAGTATCATCACAACCAAAATCTTAGCAGGAGTCAAAAGAGGACTGCTAATACAATGCATAAAAATAAACAAGAGCTTTGAAAAGGATTTATACTCATGCTTCTGGGGTAAAGCCAGCATCCAGCTACTGCAGTTTTGGGAATAGGTTTCTGAGACTGGTTATCCCACACCATCTACCATCACCGTCCTTTCATCTTCCCTTGAAGTGTGTGGTAACAACCCCTTTGCAGCAGGATGCTATCTAGAAGGACCAGTAGTCTAATCCACTTATGCTGCTGAAAAGATGTAGGTAGGAAATCCTGCAAATGATTTACAAATCATTTCAGTATCTCGACTCTTGCCAAGAAGCAGCCCTTGTTTAGGTATTTGACAATCTGTCGTTACACTCGTTCAACAGCAACCACATTGACAACCAATCCCTGGCTGAGTGACTCAGCCTGCTAATTCCAGCCTGCCAGGCCTCACTGAGGTTTTGTGCACGATGAGGCCCTGGGTGATGTGATCTCACTTTGACGTTCGCCCTGCTCCCAGAAGGATAATTTCCTGAGGAGGTCCAGAGGTCATCCACTGTAATGCACGTTACTTATCAATACTTCCTCTCTGCAGTGGGATGTGTCCATTGGATGTCTCATACAGAGGCTTTCCAAATTCCTTGGCTTTCTTCAGTCAGTGCATCTCTTCACGGATGGTCATGGAGCAGCCTGCATTTGTACCTGCCTGACCTCTGTCACTCCATGGTGACTCCAGAGCAGTGTGACCACTCCTTTGACAGCTGGTCCACACCACCGACGATAGAAGGAGAGTCAGTAGAGCCTTCCTAGTAGTTGTTTTCTGCATGTTCCTACACAGCTTCCCTGAGAGCTCCTGAGCCTGGCTGCTGGTCTCGGAGACCTCCATGGTCCATCTGATTTGGAAGAGCATTCATCCTCAGAGTAAGTGAAGAGGAGCAGGCATGCCTGATGGTAAATGCTCCCTGGAGGCAGCAGAACTTTGGCTAAAGCACCTGAGAACAAAACATCACAGTCTGGGAATCCATGGATACTTTCTGCAAGCAATGCCACCATGTGGGGAATGATGTGATAAATGGGTTTCCAGCAGTCACCTAAAAATCTGCTTCAAGTTCCTTGTATGCTGGGATCTGATATGAAGAAAATATAAAAGGGCAGCCAAGAATGGCAGGACACAAAATACTTGGCTATCACCCAGAAATGCCTGCAGCCCAGCTGTGCTAAGCCACGGCGGATGTGAACCCTGGCCAGCAGCCTGACTGCAATTGCTGTGGAGAAGAGCTCTCTGGCTGCCACTTGTGTGCTGTACTATGGACCAACCTCATGGAAAACCCCGCCACACTGGGCTTCTTTCAAAAGCCTGATTGCTCACAGTCACAGGTACCAAGGCAGCTCCATCCCTCTGCCTCTTCAACTCTGCAAGCAAACTCTTCACCGTGTGCACCACCATTTTTTTTTGCCAGAAAATGAATGCTGGAAAGCTTTGGTTCCTGGCAGTATGGCATTCCAGACCCACTACTGGTGCAGGACAGATCTGTTTGGTGTGGCAAAGAAGCATGTCAGTTTGCTGGAAGGTGAAGTTTGTGCTATTATTATGAAACCAGGTTATCAGTACCTGTTGGCAGAAACGCTGTTCCTAAAAATCCAGCTGACTTTCAAACACAGCATTTCCCAACTGCGTGGGGGCCACCAATGGGTTTTCACAATGGGTTCATTGCCTGTCTTATCAAGAGGCTGATGAAAATTTAACCCCAAGGCATGTCTTGATCTGTGGAGTGGTTAGATCACTGAATATCTTGGAGAACAAGCTACCAGTGATAGTGCCTGGGCATGTAGGCACTTGGGAAAACTAAGAGCTTATTCTACTCTAGCAATGAGAATTCACATCAGTTTGGAGAACCTGGTTTACCCTTGCTCTGACGAGATCAGGTAGAGTCTCACAGAGCATTCAGATTTGTTCTTGCCACTTAGAAAGCAACAAAGGACACCTTTGGAAAGCCAAAAGCAGGATGATGCTGCCTCTGAAAGAGTTTGGATGCCAAATATATACACAAGTGTAGTTTGATGTATCCTGACCAACATCTACAAAGATAACGATGCAGGCTTTCACCTCAGTCAAACCTGGCTCCTAAAATATTAGCTATTCTCCCTTTCCTATGGCTTCACCTCCTGACTGTCTCAGGCCAGCTTCTGCACAGACTGACAGGGAGCACAGAGCAGGGCATCACAGTGACCCCCACTGTGAGTTACTGTATGGGGAGCCACATGATCTGTCGGTGAAATGATAGACTCATTTTCCTGGAAGTTTTGTTTAGCCTCACCCATGAATACCGAGCTCATGCCCATCATTCCAGTGTATCACAAAGAGCTCTCTTAATCTCATGCAACAGCATGTCACAGCCCTGTGACTGCGCAGTCACAGCTGAAATGGCTGAGCGAGTGTGCAAGAGAGGGGTGGAGCTCTGAAGCCAAGGCACCTTTGGTAGCCACATTCACATACTGCTGACATGGCACATAAAAGCGATTCTGCACACAAATTCATGGCTGCCAGCCTAGAAGTCAATGGGCATTTTGTCACTAGAATAGTTAAGGAAGAAAAAAACCCCCTACTCTCCTAGATTTAACTCCTTATGGTCATTTTCATCAAAGACAGCTCAGATATGTTCCCTACAGATTTCCTGAAAGCCCTTCTGAGAGGGCGCCTGGGGAGCCACAGAAGTGACAGTGAGCTATTTTAGTATTAACTTCTAAGTTGATCCTGCCAATATTTTAACTGCCTAAGGCTTTATTTTGTTAATTTCCTTGGAGGATTTCTATGTTTACTCCTAACAAGAGACACCTTTGGTGCTGAAGAAATAAATTAAAAAAGGCTCCTTCAAAGGGCATAATGTGCATCTTTGTTTATACTTCAAGTGAAGTACTGTAGATGCAGCTGTTGATAGCACTCTGTATTAGGATAAATCATCAGTAACACATATTTTGAGGGTTTAGCTTCCCCTATGCTATTCTCACTTCAGTGCTTATGCCATTCACAAATAAATAACTTGCATTTATGTGACAGATTCTTACTGTATTAAAGGGATACCTGAGATTCTTTAGGCACAATTTGTTTTAATGCAAAACATTCCCATTACCCTGCTGACAGTGCTGCTCCTGTCATCCTGGCACACTGGACTGGCAACACACCATGCAGAATAGGCAAATACAAGTGAGTAGGGCGACCTTCCTAAGCCAACTTTGTTGCCAAACCTGCTGTATGGCAGAAACATATCCTCAGTCTCACATGAAAGGCCTTTATGCACAGTCTTTAAACAACAGACAGTATCCTCTAAGATATTTACAAGGGAATTAATGGGAGATGACTAACCTCGTGAAAAGCTGATACCAAAAACGTTGGAATCTCCTGGGTCACTTCAAATGCACCAGTCATGCTATTTAGGGCATTATGTAAAACTATCACATTCAAGTCACTGTGTTGGCTGCAGCTTAATGAATCCACGTTAATCCATCTCTATCAGTAGTGATGAATACTGTACCTTGAGGAGTTGTAGAGCTCTGAAACAGAAAGGGCTTAAGACGCCATATGAGCAAGAAAGATAAAAATAAATAATTGCAAGGAAGGATTTATAAAGTTCTGGAAGAGAATCTTTTAGTGCATTAATATCTAACAGGCAGCAAAGCTCTTTTTCTCTAAAAAAGAAACAAACAAAACAAATAGCTTAAAATGGAAGAGTTGAAGACACAGTAAGAGGATTAGTGTATGGGGTTGCTGAGTCTACTGTCAATTACAAGGTCTGGCTTTGCAAATAGTATCAACACAAATTAAAAGCAAAATCTGTAAAATACTGGTTTAATTTTAACACAGCATTGAATGTAACACTAGAACGGATAACACAGACCTGTAACCAATTCAGGTATAACAAAGCTGGGGTTCCTTTTCCTCAAGTTTGTTTCCCCTGTGCGTGACTTTCAGCCGTACGGTTAACTCAGAATCAGCTGCTCATTGCCTTGAACTGCAGTGGAGGAGCTGCTGTTTTCTTTCTTTCTTCATGTGACGGGAACAAGAAGTTTGTGCTGGAGAAGGAGAAGAAATTCCAAAATTTGCTAAGGAAGCTGCACCTCCTGACTTTAACTGCAATGCTAACAGAGCCCAGCCTGTGCATGTCACAACGGGAAACATTTGTGTAATCAAAGGATCTCCACACCACACCGCTGCTGAAGGCTTAGGAAAACCCTGCCTTGCTGAAAACAATACAGCTTAGCTCTACAAGACACTGAAATTCAAGTGGCCAAGTACTGCAAGTGAGAACCTCTGTCACTTGAACAACCTTACAGTGGGATTCCGCTCCTGGCTCCAGCCCCGCTGCCCAGAGGGAGCCGGGACAGGACTCTAGTTCAGCAAGAAGGAAGTTTCACAGCCTGGTACTCCACTTTCAGAACACAGGGACCTGACTTGTGCCTATCACCTTGAGAGGGGTCTAATGTGCAGCCAAGAAGGTACTTGCCTCTTTTCTCCTCTCTCCGTGCTATGAAAATATCTACACTTACTCACATTTGTAACGTGCTTTGAAGTGCACTGCTGAAGAACATGTAGTAGTGTTGGTATTACTTGTATGGAAGTGGTTTTGGAATCAGAAATACAGATCAAACCTTGCTGAAAATTATTTAGGGAGTTGTAGGTACAAATAACCTCCCGAGTCATAAGAATCCAGTGTTACCGAATATATAAACAAAAGGGCAACTGTAAGATCACTTACAGCCTTTAAATTATATTTCAGGCATAGAGTAATGGAAACTTCCTTGTTCAAGAATAGTTCTTAATCGTATCCTCAATATAAGAACACTTTCAAAAGTAAAAGTTTCCCTGAATAAGCATGATCTTAAATACTTTACTACACTGAAGGCCTTACACATCAAGATGTGCACAATGGCCATGGAACATACACACACTGTTGTGCTCAAGTTCACCACTGGAGCAGCAATCAGCATAACCTTTCAGTTCCTTGTTATCTATATATCCAGTTTGTTCCTATAGCTGTGGCAATTGCAGATATGAATGAGGGGCACAGGTGCATACCTAGCATTTTAAAAAATGAAATTAATCCCTGCTGATAAAATATTATTTTGAGAACAGTTTCCATATGACAACATTCAATGTCTCTTTAGAAAGAAGGTTATTCTTATTATATTAATTTGAAATCGTCCCTTAGCTCATCCATCTCCTGGTCTTTGAATCACACATACAGCAGCACATGTCTTTTGTTTCAGCATTTTGACATTGAAATAAGTCTTTGGGTTTGTCATCTGTAGAAAAATTCTCCCTTACTACAAACACAGGCTACTAAAGAAGAGAGCTGAGTAAGCTCCCTAACACTCTGCAGGGCTGAAGGACATTAAATTCTTCCTTTCTAAGCTCCCTCCCCACCTTCACATGTCAACTGGAATCACTAAACTGATTCATACCTTCTTGAAACACAGATGAACATTTAGCAGCATCACTGATGATGACTTATAGCAGAGAAAGTATAATCTTTCCCACACTAGCATTTCTCAGTGCTCATCTCAGCTTTTGATCCAGAACTGACTTGTCAGTCAATTTTTCTGTAGTCAAGGAATGGGGATTAAGCAATTCCTGTTTAATGATGGCACATTATTTTGCAATGATATCTTTGAAAACAAAACCGAAACTGGGTATTCACTGCTTTTTTGATATAACCAAAAAAAATCCCTTTTGAGTATAGTTCATGGTAAAACTGAGTCTACAAAAGCTGTTTACTATCCCACTGCAGCAGACATTTCTGAAAAATTAGACAGAACAACTAAGACAACATTGAATTGCCTGACAAATATTAACTGTAGCTAAACCAAGACGTTACCAGAAATGAAGTGGTATAATGTTAACAAAGAACAGAACAGAACTGGAAGTCATATGAACCAAAGCTGGACCTGGTCCTCTCTTCTACATTCATAATGAAAGAATAAGGAAAACCACAGACAGCAGCTGATGCCCATAATCTGTCCCTTCCCTTGCAGAAACATCTAATAACAGCACAGTGTATCCCTGAGGGCTTTAAAGGAATCTGTGAGAACTGGGGGAGGCAGACTTCAGAAGAGGCTGAGCAGGAATTAACACACTCCAAGCACCACTGCAGTTACTCAGTCAGCTCCGGGGATGTGTACGGCAGCCTGATGCCTCCTGCTGTAGCCGGAGCAGCGGCCAGCAGAAATGTAGGCAGTGAAGATCACAACAGCTCCAGCCTCTGTGAGGATTTCAGCTAAGGTCTGGTAACTCTGGATGTAACATTGTCCTCAAAAGCCTTCTTGTGGTTTCAAGACCTTCTGGAACTTTCCAGCACCTGTGTGTGGGAGTGTATAATTTGTTCATTCAGTATAAAGAGTTTTGGTATGGAGTAATTTACAGTAATCTCTGATAAATTACTTTTTATTCCCTCATTTTTTGTTGCCAACTCCTCCTCAATATCGCCAGAGTCTGGTCGGAAAACTGCAGATTGCAAACCACCCTGTTTCATTTTACCTGTCTTCCAAACAGCTGTCATCAATCCAACTTTAGAAAAGGGAAATGTGTATTTCACCCTTCCACTTCCTCCTGACAAACATCAATTTCAAAAACTCCATTCCCATGTCTGACAACACCAGTTAATCCCTATCAAATTTCACAATTTCAGGAGAGTTTAAGAGTATATATCAGATACTGGGAAATGGAAAATAGCAGAGCTTTCTCATAAGCTGGAGAGTTCAATTTAAATATGCATATACTTAGAGATTTCGAGCACACTTCCCTGCATAATGCAAAAATAACCAGGCTGGGTACTGCTAGCATTTGGAGGTGCTAGGCCACTACAGAAACTGCCGCCTTCGTATTCAGCAAAATACGAAAATCGACCACACGCTCCCTTTTCTCTTCACGGCTCAACTCAGGGCTCACAGGATGCCGGGAGCCTCATTGCAGCCTTCTGCTCCTGAACAAATTTCACAGGGCAGAGATAAATCCAACAACTTCCACCCCCCCGGCTCTTTAGGCTCTTTAGGACTTTGGTATAGCTACTTCGTTTTTTAATTGCATAGAGCCGTTCATGAGTAGGGCTGCTGGCAGCGGTGAGTTAGCCTGGCAAGAGGGAGAGCGAGGTCAGCTCAGTCCCCGGCCACTTCTCTGAGTTGTATCGCAGATGGCGGCTGCTCCGTGTGGACTCACAGAGGAATTCCAGAGCTGTGGCTATACCAGTCCACCCCACGGAAGATCTGACCCAAGGCTGTCCAAATGACCTCAACTGCGTGTTCCTATGCGAACTATCTCCTCAGAGGACACAACAAGAGTGTGTTTAGTCTCCCTAAGAGAGAAAACAAATACTGTTTACTGTTGCTGCTTCTAAGCACCTTGAGTAAAGGCTCTGCAGTTCGAGAAAACCACAGCTATTTGAGTCAAAGGGCAATGCAATGCTGGCGTGTGAGCAAATGTGCACAGACTACCCATGTGTAAAATTCAGGCCGAAAACTGGAAGGAATTTCCCAACAGGGTGGCCCTGGGACAGTCTTCCAGTTAGGGCAGAGGACAGATCGGCTGAGCTCAGTTCAAACTGATGTTCAGCTTGTTTATCTGCCGTGTCAGGGGGACCTCATTAACATGTAGCATGTGGTATCTCCAGCCACAAGGGAGAAAACTGGAAGCCCCAGGAGACCTCTCTTTGGTTCTGTGTTCTGGAGTTTTTCTGTGCGGGGATGAACATTCAGGTGTTTGAACAGTTTGAGAAATGCAAATCTTCTCTCTTGCCACTCTCACCAAAGAAGAGAAGGGCTGGAAACTGTTTGCTAGACACATTTCAAGTATTATCATTAATAATAACGTCCCTAGAGCTTGCTGTCTCCTTCTTCTGAGTGTATGCCTGTGTGTCTGTGTTTGCATGTAGAACATTTCTCTCACACATTTAGATCAGGAGACCTGGTGTAACCTCTATGAAGTAGGTGGCACAAGGGTGGTGCAAAGCAGTAGAAATAAATCAGAATGTATGAAGCAGACAGAACTGAGCTCATATACTCACTTCTGACTCCTGCTGTGTGCCGCTACTGTCAGAGGAGGTTTTGGGCACCAGTTTAAGCCTTTAATGGCCAAGTGCTGCCATCATCTTCTGTTAGTTTGTGCTCTTGAATTCCAGAGACGTTCCTGCTGGTGACTGCAGCTCTAGATGCGACTCACCACGAACTCCACAATCAGACCAACGTTAATTTTCAGATTGTTCTGTTCAGAAAGTGGGTGGTTTTCACACACAGGTAAACATCAACTTTGTTGTTACAAAAAATTTTTAAAAGGTAGCTACGTGATTCCATTGTAAGTTCCTTGGAGAATACCTGTTTTCTGTGCCCTTTTCATCTGCTTCTATGCGGTATGAAGACAGTAATGTGGAAGCGTGGAGAAATGTTTTATTAGGAGAGGTAAACCCTAATTTTATTATGGTTCTGGTTTATTTATGGTTCATATATTATACATGCACACTGAAAAGAATGACCAAGTAAAAATAATGTTTCACTAGGAGTTTATCTTGGTGATGATTTATCTCCCCTAATATTGACGTAACTGGTCAATTGCCCAGAACTCCCAATTTATTGCAGCCTATTGCGTTTTTGATGAATATCTGGCAAGATGCTTCACTGTGATTTTACAAAATGTATTAAAAAGGAGAGATCTCAGGCAGTTACAGCCCCATCCAGCCGGCATTACTCAGCTAAAACATCTCCAGGAGCATGAGAGATATCTCTGAATTCCATAGCATGGTGTCCATGCAGTATAAAAACTCACACGTTTACACTGCTAGTTGAATGTATCTGATTCTAATTTTCCTTTTCAGTAATTTGTTTTGAATCATGGGAGGTGTTTTTTTGAAGAATGTTTCTATTTAATGGGTGCTTCTCATCAATTTTCTACAAGTAGGCATCTTAGGTAATTTTAGCCCCTGAAATGCAATGACAGACTAATGGCACTGAAACCTTCTCTGCGTCTACTCACAAAGCAGCTCTTTTTACGGTATGTGTCTGTCTATACACATTTATGTTTCCCACCCATTTTCCACGTAACTCTCCATCTTGGATCTGGAGAAAGCATCTCCCTCTTCAGAGAGGAAGATCGCCTGGGCTCAGCGCTTGGGTTATTGGCCGAGGTAGCAAAGGGGAGAACGGGTCAGCTTTGGCAGAGCGGGGTGAGTGCGGTCACTGGAGCTGCAAAACCCTCTCACCACACCTAAGGAATACAAACACGGAGCGCGGGACAAAGTCCCGGAATAATTTTAACGCGGATTCAGCCCCGGGCCGTGCGGAGCGGCGGCGGAACGCTACGCCTCCCCGGGCCAGCGCGGAGGAGCGCCGAGACTTCCAGCGCGTTCCGCACTCCCGCCCCGGAGCCTGCGCGGGCCCGGAGCGCGCGGGAAGCCGCGGGACTGCCGGGACTTGCGGCCGCCGCGGGACTACAGCTCCCAGCAACCCCCGCGCGCCGCCCGGGCCGGCTGGGAGTCACGCTGTGTTTATCGGCGAGGCCCCGCCCCGCCGCGCGAGCGGTGGCGTCACCCTCGCGAGCCCTCCCGTCGGCTGGTTAATATTCATGAGCCGCGCGCGCGCGGGGAGCGGCGGACGGCGGCGGGATCGCTCGCTCCTTTCCTGCCTGCTTGCCTGCCTCCCTCCTTAATGGCGCTGGCGACAGCCGGGGAGCGGCACTGAGCCGGGCACCGGCGGAATGCTTCCCGCGGCTGCTACGTAATTCCCCCCCACCCCCGGGACGCGGCGCCGCGCTCCGCTCGGCCCCCCCGCTCCGCGCCGAGCGGCGCTCCCAGCAGGGCGGCGGCGGCGGCATCCCC